>JAFMSR010003675.1:0-12695 GCA_022818135.1 Saxidomus purpurata | reverse complement strand
GATCAAGTGGAACACGCCAGTAGTTACTGTGAATAGGTCCCGGAACAATGAGGGAGAAAAGAATGGATAAACACACTATAGTCATGGCAATCTGTTAACAATGCCCTACACCCCACCTCAAGGTAGTATTAATAAAAATAGAACTATCACGAAGGTAATGAATACCTTCAAAAAAACCCATCTCTGAACGCCAGCCATACTGACACAGCCAGTATTCTTTAATTATATCACATTTGATGCTTTAATTGACTATGTACAATGACTGCAGGCATGCTTTTTATCTCTTCTGTGTATCATTATTTTGACCAGAGGTTAAGAAAATCAGAGTGCACTAATATTTAATTATCTTAAACACCTGTCACCTTGACTGTAGTGACCCAAAACATTGACCGAACCAACAAGGCATGATATTTTCTACTGTGAAATATCAACACCTAGTGATAAGGGGTTTTGGGAGATAGAGTGCAAAATATTTTACCGTCAAAGCCCGGTTAATGACCTTGACCTAGTTACCAGAAATATGTGTACATACACATCAAGGTATGAACGTATTATTTCTGAGAATAATATTTAATTCTAACCAAGAGTTTTTTCAGGGATTGGAGTTCCGTAAGTTTACGGATAGATGGACAGACAGCCGTTGAATCTAGTATACCCTTACACTTTGTGCAACTGGGGTATAGAAACATTTCCAAGAGGTTGAGACATTGGTAAATTGTTTTAAAGGGTGACTGAATAAAAATTAGCCACAATAAACAGTCCTGTTCTTCAGTTTTTCCTATTTTTTATTTGGTTTTCATACGCAAGAACTATTTATGACTGAAAGCCGCAATGAAGATTAATTCTTCCAAGAGAACTGGAGTTCCATTTAAGTTGCCTTATCTCGAGCAACCAACAACATTGTTATTAATGTCATTGCCGTACCTCTGTAGTAACCAAAACCGTAAGTACTCGCAGTACTAAATTAGTATTCTATTGAATTAAGCAAAGCACCGCATTTCTGGCATTGTCCAACTAATTCCAAAATCTCTATGCATTAAGAAGTTATAACCTGAAAAAATTGGAAAGTTCCTTATGTGTCCATTTGTTATCAAAGTGACCTGATACTTGGAGTTTATCACCATGCTGTGATTACAATTAGTATATACCGGTATATAAATTACCAAGGTTATTTCGCGTTGAGCCTCTTCATCACCAGCTACTGTTCTAGAGCTTCAATGACTTCTTATAAGAACAAAAATTCACAGCTAGCGTAGCATTATCACTACCAGCTGCAACTCCGGATTGTATCCACTATGGATGTTGTCTGGCCAAATGATGTTTTTGTGAGCTATCAATTTGTTGATTTTACTGTTGTTCTTTCCTTATCTTCATCTAAAAAGCCAATGTACATGAATTCCAAAGATAGGTAAACTCAGCAGTTCTTTAATGTTAACCGCATGCTGTCACTACATCATGTCTCCATTGTCTCACCCTCAATTATCAGCAGTCCTATAAAAATGAGCCTGGGACCTGCTAGATTTCAGCAAGGGCTTATCAGTAACTAATCACCGAACAGCAGTAAACACCCCATAAACCCTCAGGAAATCCTGCCAGGGGACCATCCAGCCCTCGGATTTAATTGCTAGATGTTATATTGGAGAATTTATTGACCTTATTCAGTACTTGTGCAAATACAACTGGGAGAGAAAATACATTTATGAGATCTATTTGTTTTTTTGCTAAAAGTCAGAGACATCTCTGTAAATTATATTTCAGTAACAGAGAGATTCCCTCACGATGTTAAAGACATCTCCCAAAACCTGAGCTTATTTTCAATGTTAAAAAGATATGCCTAATGAAATAGAGATATCTTTCTAATGTGATAAAGATATTCCGAGTAATAAAGATATCTCTGTACTTAATAGAGATATATCTTACTACATCAAGACATCTATGACAGGAAGAAATACATAGTCATGTATCTAGATAAAATAGAAAGATATCTCTGTAAGTAAAAGACATCTCTGAGTTAATGAGATTTTTTTGGAAGTACAAAGACCTCTCCAGCGCGAAAGAGATATCTCTTTTACGGTATATTGAAAATGTTTACATCTTCTTAAATATAAAGAGATAATATCTTTTACTATTTTATTAAAAAAAGAGATATATCTGATTCCATACAGATATCTTTTGATTAAGGAGATGTCTCCAAAAATCAGAGACTATCTCTGTAAATTATTGTAGCTTTTTTGAGTTTTTACAAAAACTTTAGTAAATATTTGTGGGAAAATGTTTTAGAGTCCTTGACTTGTCAAATAAAAAATTGAAAACAATTGTTCGAATTTATTAGAAAAACACTAAATTAATTAACTGAATAAAGAAAACAGATTTTACACCTTGTTATTTGTGATATAGTTCTTCACTTAAATTTCCTAAATCAAGAGGGGAAATTTTGATATTGCTTATTAATTATCATTATACAACTGCAGCAATGCTCAAACAGATTGCTAGGAGAATTAGAACTAGATTGACTTTCCTGGTACTTGATAGGGCATTAATGTCCGATCAGGTAGTGTTTGACTATTTATCAGGAGGTGTTTATTGATGTTAATCTCATGTGATAATAACTCATAAGATAGAAATTTTGGGAAATAAGGGAGTTTGGCACATTTGTGTAGGTCTGCATCAATTTTTTCATTTGATGCTTTGTTTTCTGTTTTGTTTATTCCCGTAGTAACTGAAAATCTACTTTTATGCATATGATGTCAAACTCATCACCAAGTGGTAATATGATGAATAAAAAGGAACTTCATCTCTAAACTGATACAGCCATCTGATCACCATAGAATCCTTCTAAATTAACAATTGCAATGATAGCACTGTTTTCTGCGTTTTCTATTTTGTCTATTGAACTTCTCAGAAATGCATGTACATGACGCTTTTTTTACAATAAATTAAGAAGAAAATTATCAATTGCATTTTGTTTTAAGTCTTACAACTAATAACCGATATACATACTGAAAATTTACTGACTGAATAGGCAACAGTGCAGGCTATGATCAGACTACATGATTTTGATCTGCATAAGAGGCAAAAAGTAGTAAGCAAATCTGCTAAAAACTAAACGGATGCGCGTACGTGCAAATATGTCATCCCTAAGTCAGCCGTCAAAAGGACTAACCTACTAAATAGAGATAGTTAATAAAATTCACCAAAGATATTGATGTAACATGCATAAGTTGTACCACATAAAGGTAGTCTTGATTTTTCTATGGAGAGTAATGTAATGTTACAATATAAGCTATTTATAGTAAACAAAGGAAGAAATTAAAACCAAAGGAAGCTCATGGTAAAGATTTCAGGGAAGGTAATATCAAAAATCCTCCATACATGAAGTGAGACGAAAGGCTGGACAAAGATATTTTTGAATTTGACCTTAACCTCTCTAAGTGTGACCTTGACCTAGACCAAGGGACCCGGTTCTTGTACATGACACCTAGTCTTATGGTGAATATTTCAAAGTGCAAGTAACACAGAATCTTTATGTGCATAAAAAGAAATGCCCTGGACAGTCATTCTGGAGTTTGACCTTAACCCTAAATGACTCTTGACTTTAGACTTAGGGATCTTTATTCCTAGGCATGGCAGTATGGGTTCATGATGTTGAAATATTTGTGCAAGTAATCTAATAACCTTTGATCCATGGATAAGTTATAGCCGAGTCAAAATCCAAATTCAGACAGATGTACGTATACACCGAACCATGATTTGACAACTATATGAGCTGTCGAGCTGCTTGGCAAAATGGTTATGATGTTTAACAAATATGTTGACCCAGGAACCAAAAATGTACAGGATTTACGGTAAGATTGTCTATGGAGGGATAGATTTGTTTATTGCAACGTAATTTATCAAACTTATAATGTTTGCTAAATATAAAATATTTTAAGCTAAATGAATTAGTATGAACTAATGACTTTTGAGCGGAAGGCTGATTCTGGCTGCCCGGTTCATTTTGAAGTGAAATCTTTTATTTTGTGTGATTTATTGTTAAATGTCTTAGTAATTAAACTCTCTAAATGCTAGATGTAATATCACAGATCTATAAACCTTGAGCAATTTTTATAGATTCAAACTGCAAATACCTGTGTTTAAACCTGTGTACCTAGTGAAATCCTAGACATTTTGTAATTCTTGAGACTCTTAAACATATCTGGACTTAATTGCCTGAATGGGATTGAACTGTTATTTAAAATAAAAAAAGATTGTCATATTTTACATAGTGTCTAACTTGGAAACTCATTAAAAAGACTTTACTACTTGATATCTGATAATTACCAAAATTTCCTGGCACTGGAGCACCCATATTAAAGAAGAGTAAAGGACATACACTGGTAACTCGTTTTAACGTAAACCCATTGGTACCATATCATTATCCGAGTTTGTTATATCCATATTAAACATTTTCATAAGAAAAGTAAAATAAAGAAAGAATCTCGGGTAGAGAAAATATATTCCCTTATATCCTGATTTCGCTATATTCACAGTCTTACATACAAAATTTACTTCATAAATAAATATCATTTTCTTAATAAAATATCATAAAACCAGAATATAATAAATTTTAATAAACAGTTTGAAGAAAAAATGTAGCACTGATTTCCTGGGAATGCTCTTTTTAAGAATGGTGTTGATTACCGTATGTTATTTTTACATGAAAGGAAGAGTTACCCGAAAGTTCCTGTCTGGCCGGTCAGGAGAGGGATAACATGCACAATGACGTCATGCAATCCTTCTACAATCGGCTCCTTCCATCATTCCTGGAAAATAAATTTCAGTATAGCATCGCCCTACTTAAAGGACCAAATCCATTTTTGACATTTGTAACACTTTCTTCAAAGCACATACTTACCTGCCGAACTCTATACTTAACACCAGACACCGGTCAGTCAGGACCATAGATGCATACGTAACCATTATTTAACTAGCTGTTGGTTCAGCAACCAGCCAATCAGATCTAACCACCGCTGGGATTCAAAACTTTGACCCTCACCCTTACTCCTGAAGGCAGTGCCACCAAACCTGTAAAATGATAGTATGCGTATGGCATTGGCAAAGCGGCGGGGAGGGGCGGTTAGAGAACCAGACCTTACATTCGAACATGTGAGAGTACGAAATGGTAAGTGAAAATCTATCGGACACTTTTCACCCATGTACAGCTATTTTATTGTTTATCCAAGGTCGGGAATAGAAAACTTGCTACAGTAAAGTTATCTGCTTACATTTTAAAAATTATAATGTATTTGTAAAATTGATTTTAAAATTGCTTCTAGAAGGACGCTTTTGGTAAAAGAGAAGTAACTTTACAGTTTCATTAACCTTAAGTCCCTGGGTTAAAAAATAAAGCTGGTTTTTCATTAACGAGAGATAACAACATAATGCTAAATTTGCAGGTGTGCATATAAATGTTAAATACTGCAATGCAAGCTGTTTCTTCTCATAGCAACCAACACGCCAGTTTGAGCCCCAAAAGAAATACCTTTGGAAGGGATGGTCAATTTTATAGGCTTTGTCATGAGGAGTACTATGTCGCTTGGAAGGGGGCACCCCTAGGCATCTAGCAGATTAAATTTTCGAAAAAAGATTATGTTCAACGAAGGCAAATGATAAATAAATACAATAAAAGAACCCATGGAAAATGCCTCATTTTGCACAATTAATCAGGTAGGTGACTCATCAGCTGTCACGCTGGGGCCTCATGCATCTATAACTTTTAATAATTATAATAAACCAAGAAGTTGACGATCTTGTTTACCTTGAAAACCAGATTATTTTATAATAGCCCCATGTTTAAAAGAGACATCACGGCAAAGCCAGAAAATAGGTAAACTGCAAAATTATCAGGTACCCGGATGCGAGCTGAGAATTATTTTTAGGAAAATTTAGGGAAATCGTACATGCACAACTTAAGGACTACGCACCACGTTAGAACAACAAACCACAGGTACCGGTAGTACCATGAGTACTGTACAGAATACAATTGCTTATGAACCGTGAACTTAAAGTCTATTAAAACCCGACATTTTACCATATACCGGTATCCGACGGTCTGATCATAAAGATATAGATAAGGAGGTTAGATCCTTTACCCGAAAAGACAACAAGAAAATTTGTAAATTTATCATGTTTATACATTATGCTCAATGTTTTAGTCAGTGCTTCTACGCCCATAATAAGACAAAATGGAGTGTACTTCTCTACGATTCTGTAACAGCAGCATGTGACCACTGAATGAGTAATTGTCAGATACCGTAGCGGGTGGTGTCGATTTTCGTGTTTCTGTGATGAACCCTAATGTCCATAACAGTTTGTCAAATACCAAATTATAATTTTTTACTTTGGCATTGTGTAACAGCATTTTCCTTAAGTTGATTCTTCATACCAGTACTGGTTAAAGTCCCATAAACGGACGCTGTTTAAACATATTTTGACGATAACTCTGGTAATTTTTGTATCTAGCAAACTTTTAACAGAAGTGTTAGGTCTTCTCCAAAAGAAACTTAGGAAAAGATCATTTCTATATATTTTTGGGGCCAGGTAGTGAGGGTCACCAAATTGCTTGATTATAGTGCCCAACTGCACCATGTATCTGGACAGTATTTTTAAAAAGATTTTTTTTGGGTGATGTTAGCTTTTGAATTGTGTAAAATGTTTCAACTATTTGACCTATAAAATGAAATTTTATGAAAAGCAAACTTGTGATTTTTATTTGCCGGCCTTATAGAAATATTGAGCATGCACAGTATGTCATTTTCAATTTCCTCTCGACAAGCAATATGTTTTCAAAGACTAACAAAATAGTGAGTTTCGATCAAATTATTAATACTTCACATTATACTGTCATTTTTGTACTTTGATGTTGAAATCAAGTGTTTGTTTGATCAATAATATATAAGGACTGTAAATATTAATTAGGGAATATTCATGACTTTGAGTGCTTTATCGGAATTGAAGCATTCCACCGCGAGGCGATGCGTGCCTGGCGGTTAATTCACTAGGACAAAGCCATAAATCATTTTGATTTGTTATCCTATGAGCCGAAATGTTTTAAATGATCGTAACTACCACGGACCTTTTTCAGTTCAAGCAGTAATGTGTAAAATGCATACATAGTGGCTGTTGGGAATTCACTCACCTATACAGGCAACCATTCAAGATAACACACTAAAGTAGGCAAACTTATTTTAGCTTTTAATCCACGAATACATGAAATATAAAAAAGCAACTACCAGTATATTATGCAGAAGGTGTAAGATCTTAGAACCAAACAAAAGGAGACAATCAATTAAAATGCATACAGAATTTAAACTTTGAACGTTTTAATGTGGAAGTAATGACGCCAGTGATGACATAAACGTTTTCATTTTTGTTTTGTCTCCCGAATCAAAGTTAATGCACGACTGACAGGTAAGGATTTATTTACTTTTTTGAAAGGGAAGCAATGGGACGGTACTCTTAAGGGCTACTTGACGTAATCAAAATGATATTTAGGTCTTAAACAAAACTTTTTCATGGATTGATGTACTTATACAATATTATTCCTTTTCGATATATTTGATTTCCTTAGCACAGGAGTAAAGTAGAAAATGGGAAGGAGCTACTTATGTCCGGAAACTCTGCCTACATAAAGCACTTTGAATTGGACTTACAGAAATAAAACCATACAGTAGGCTATATAGAACAATAGGCTAATTTTCGTAAGTGTCCGGGTTGATTGTCGTCCTGTCTGGTGATCTAAACTAGTATAGTAGAAATTATTATTTTCAATGTTTTCCAAATATTTGTAAACATAATATGAGCTTAATATCAGTAATAAATGAAAGACACCTACTTCTGGCCGTAGTGACCATTTTTGTGTACTCTATGTCCAGAGTGGTGGAACCTTTGCTGGCGGTATCCTTATGCTATGAAAAAATGCTATTTAGAAAAACAGATGAAGAAATAATTGCTGCATATTCAGCATTGATAGTCGATAAACAGCTTTTATAGCAAACGTAGTGATAGCTGCGCATGCAGCCTGTGATTCCCGCAGCAGTAGATACATTTGTTCTGATCCATTTCATGGAAAAATTTTAACAATAAACTCGTAAAATCAATCAGCTAAAGTTAGCATTTTTGATAAAACTTGTTCTTTTTTGCATAAAAATATATCTACATGGAAACTGTCATTTCTTTTTAGTTATTTAGGTCTAAAAATCAGTTTCCTACCCGTTGATTGTCAAATATCATATACCATACCAACATTGGTTCCTCATGGTTAAAGTTTTGATGTGTGTCATGTCAATAGCTCCCAGAATGACATAGTCACCTACGACGCACATCAACATCTTGTTTCAATTTATGGGGACGACATTGTGTTTTTGCCTTTAGGCAAATCAAAATGGTTAGGATTTCCTGCTTTCTCAACAGCTCGATATACAGTTAAACTTCCCTTCGCTGGAACTCATGAAGGGTCCAGCGATTTCGGTTTGAGGGATCGGTAGTTCGAGCAATCGAGGTTTATCGGGCATGGTCAGTCACGGGGGTCGTCATTCATCTTCAACAACCAGCTAATTACTGGTTGTTAAACTTAACGATTTTTTAAAACTTTTTAAAAGAAATTAATTATATATAAAAGTATTTTCCCAATTTTGTCAGGAACGCTGAATTGACACAGCTACCGCGCTGTAAGGGGAGGTAATCGTTACGTTGCGTTATTCCAAAGCGTCTACTGACCACGAACTGAAGCGTTGTTTAATGGACGTCATCGTACCATTATACGGAAATTTGTATTACAGTATGATTCGTGTTATTTTTTTTTAATGTTTTTTGGTTAGACTGTAGTAAATGTGGTGTATTACTTATTATGATAACAGTTACAAATTAATTAATGTATTTAGTTTTTCCCGTGGATAGGTAGCACCTATAGTTATATTATCGTTGGTACCAGATAATCCAATTATGACCAACACCGTAGTTTTAGATCTCATCTGAAAGACATAGTGGAGAAGATGGGATCAAACCTGTGATCCCTGGATTACCAGTCCACCGTGTTAACCATAAGACCACCAGTCTGCTGCTTGTAAGAATAATGTCAGTGATGTATAAACTGTCCAACCTCCCTAAAAATACACATGTTCTTTCCCGTTGCATCAATTATGTAAGAAAACAACCGCTTGAGGACAACACCTCTCTAGCAAAAAAACACATTTCTGTGTTCCCAAGGATGTTCACTCCTTGGAGGTTGCACTGAAAAAGGTAAAGTGAAGTGTCAAAACAAAGCATATTATGGCCCTATCTAAAAAAAAGTGTCCGAATATTTGCCTGCCCAGTTACTACTCTCATAATGCATAAAGAAACAATGTCTTCTTTCATTTAAATGATGCAGAAAAATATATAACCTGCTTGTGTCTAAAGATGAATAACGTGCTGGCAAAATCTGGAGACATCTTTGAAAGAATTTCACGTGTTTTTCTCTGAGGAACGTATCGTACGAGGGCGCGGCCATTTTTGGTGATCCGTAACTTTCGCTTTTTATGATCTTTGCACCGGTGGTGCTTTGTTCAGTTGCGCCGCCTCAGTTTTTGTTCGGATTCAAAAACTGATAGACGGGTTTTCGGTCCGGAAGGTACAATACAAAAACGGCCCAAAATCAGTAAGGCCTAGTACAAAAATGCAGTAAGGCAAAAAAAAGGCTTACCTTTATCAGGAACCGTCTAGAGTAGTCCTGCCTTTATTGACCAAATAACAAAGACACACATTCGGTCAAAGAGTAGAACCATATGCCAATACATATTGTATTGTATTGACATATGGTTCTACTCTCTGACCGTCGATAGTATAGTGTCGTTGGGATGTGTATTGCGGAATTGTCATAGAGGTTTCTATGTACAGGTGCCTTACCTTGATCACGGACCTATATACGTCCGTGCCTTGATTGATGCGCATATAACTGGGCCAGCTTAGAACTATGGGTTTGACTTGTACATCTTCAAACTACACATTGTATTCAACATCATACATTAACACCACATGCTATTATGATACATGTATATATGAAATAATATGAAAATAGGCAATACCTATATCGGGCGAAAGCATAACTTTAGAAATGGTACGAATTTTCAGGGGACGCAAAAACGGTTCAAGTTCCGAAAATTATTGGTCACGAATATCCATAGAGTCATGCATCAAGGGTTGATTGCGAAAAGAAATGGTGCTTTTTATGGCGTCACAAGAAAGAGCATCAAACTTTAGGAATGTGTATAAATAGGATCTCTTTACATTTCAAAGTACGAAGCTGAAGTGTTGCGTTTTCAAACACAAAAATTGCAGACATTTAATGACAACAACAACAGAGTACCTGTAGACGCAATTGGAAGTCTTCGGCAAATTCCCTTACCCTTCATTCTGCCGAGACGTTGCGATTGCGTACAGACGGTGCATCATTATAACTGTGTTATCGTATCGTCCATGGGTGCGGACAAATTGAAATCTTCCATGGGTAATCGTGAATTCATTAATTTTATTGCTTTCAGTATTCAATTAAATACTCGTACATACGTTTACCTCTGGTCGGGCTTCATACTAGTTAACAAGCTCCTTCATTCTTAATTTCTCCTTGACGCTTCTTTATGACACCAATATAAAAATCGTTTACTATGCCACGAAATAACGGGCATACAACCAATATAAACAGCATGAAAGTTATCTTGTACCCTTTTTTCTTCATTATTCTATAAACCAATATAATTTATATACTGTTGGAAAGCTGTTTTTATGCAGTCTACGAATATTTAAAGTGGAATTATGCTCATTTTGTTCAAGTAAAAATCCAGCTGAAATAGGTGTGTGTAAAAAAGGGTAGAGGAAATAATAGCTTTTAACCCTATACACCAAACTGTTCCTGCTACCAGTACGAAATAATAACTTTCCAAGTATTACTTTTCCTATTTTGACTGGGGCAGTCTTTTAAAAAAAACTGCATGAGGAGTTGCTTCCCTTCCTCTGCCGAAATATCTACCAACAACAACAACACAAGGGAGATCACTGCGAAGAAAGGAACTATTATTTTATTAGTCCGATTTTTTATTTCTAAAGCAACAACCTCAAATACTAATGCGGCATTATCATTAATTTAGCACATTTAAATGCACAGCAACCTAAAACTGCTTTTATAAAACTGTCACCAAAAATACACAATGTGCAGTAAGATGCGCATAATGTCACTTTAAACAATTCGAAAATCCGACCACATTTACATTTTATGTATCAATTTGAAAATGGTATTTTAATTATAGCCAACGTTGATTTCCGCAGTTGGGAAGATACGGCCTTCGTCAATTATTCAATTTCATTTGGTATAAACTAATATAAATTACATATTGCTGGAAAGCTATCATTCAACAGTTTACGAATATGTAACCATTGCTAAACTCCGACGATATTTGCCTTTTCTACATTTGTTTTCGAAATCTAACCTCCATCTCTGAAGGTGGCAAATTTCTTAAACTTCTAAACAGCGAAGATCATGGGCTGATAGCTTAAAGTTGAATTATGCACATTTTTTTCAAGAAAAAATCCAGCTGAAATAGGTGTGTGTAAAAAGGGTAGAGGAAATAAAAGCGTTTAACCCAATACACCAAACTCTTCCTGCTACCAGAACGAAATAATAACTTTCCTAATATTACTTTTCCTATTTTGACTGGGAGAGTCAATTTAAAGGTCCATTACTAAGACCAAATCGAATATTCTTTTAAATCTGGAATTGTTACAGGCGGCTTCTCAGAAGGAAAAATATGAATACTGCATCGAATGTGACCATATTGCGATGAAAATTTGAGTTTAACAGAAGCATTAATAAATTATATTTTGCCTTTTCAAAAACATAAGTAGGTTTTCCAGTTTTTAAGTATCTTTGCAATTTTCCAGAAGTCTTCCAGAAAGAGGCTGTAAATAGGTTGTATATGAATACGCATGCCTATTTTGAATTATAGTTGAAAGAACTTTACTTCCAATGATGTGCAAAGTATATCTCTGACTGTTTACAACATGCAATAAAGTGAAAGTAGGACAAAAAGACCACCCAGGTCAATCTAAGGAAATACAAAAACATTCACTTGTTTTTCTGCAGCAGTATTTCAAACAGGGAAATACTCCATGGCTATTGTAAAGTTTTAGAAGCCAGTTTCAAACTGTATCCATGTTACAATTCCAGATTTAAAAGAAAATTCGATTTGGTCTTAGTAATGGACTTTTAAAGTTAATAATTTCAGCTTTCATTTAATACGTGGTCAAATATTAATCAAAAATCATCAAAAAATAAAGATAATAGAGGCTACGGCCGTATTTTCCAATATGTTCTTTGCTTGGTATATAGGACGACGTTCTATAATTGGATCCCGATCCGCGGGATCCGCCGTATACACCTGACCGGTTTGAGTTAAAGGAAGTACGCCCTACCATTTTTACGACAAACTTGTTTACATGTTGGTAAGTTCGATCCCACTTACGGTACCAGTAAAGGCTATGGTCGTAGGCCTATTTGAAAGGTATTTTTACCGAGGTTACTATTCATACTGTCGTGCATAAAAGATGTATGTTTTCATATCAGATCTGGACTCCGCTCCCTCTCAATCAAAGCACATGTGTGTCACTAACTTTAGTCTCAATCA
>JAFMSR010003674.1:0-12698 GCA_022818135.1 Saxidomus purpurata | reverse complement strand
ATAGTAGTTTTACTAACCTTTAGGTAGTTTACTAACCCTTAATTAGTTTTAAGTCATGACTAACATTGGTGAAGGTGAGCAGAGCCAGAGACCAAATAATGAAACAACTTGTAACCTCGAAGATGTCATTGAGCAAAGTCGGCAAGTCCATAATGAACATGCTGCACAGGCTGAACGGTCTCTGGTTGATTTTGCTTGCAATATTTCAAAACAGGGTTGGAAAATCGAGGCGAAACACCAGCTGATGGTAACTGCTGTTTCTTGGCAGTGAGCGACCAGCTTGAACGACTTGGGCTTGACCATGTGAGCCACACTGACCTCCGCCATAATGTAGTGGACTTTATTAGAAATTTGCCAGAGGTAATTATTCAACAAAGTATATCCTGATTGATTGTTTCATTGTCAGAAATTAGAAAGAAAATGTAATACTAAATTTAATAAAGGTAAACCAAAAGAATGTAATTTATAATTTAACAAAACATAACTTTGCAATATTGTATGTAATGTTAAAATTTTGATATCCACTACAGGTAAACCGAACAGAAATGGAGGGATTTTTAACCACAGCTCTGGACACATATCTCGCTTGTATGAGCCGAAACGGTACATATGCAGATCATGTCGCATTGCAAGCCGTCAGCTCTATGCTGAATCTGCACATCACCATTGTTCATGCGGATGTTGGAGACAATGTGGTCCTGCATCCAGTCCAGCCAGTGTCAGGTTCATCAACTAAGGCCATAGCTGTTGGATATCTTCCAGGAGTACAACATTATATAAGCCAGGCCCCGATTTCACGAAAATACTTAAGTAATTGCTCAGCTGAGTACGTTATTTCAAAGTCAAATTGTCACTAAAAATAAGGATATTTCTTGTTGTCATTTTTAACGATAGTCTATTTTTTAATGAAATTAACATGTTGAAAGAAAAAAATGATGTATATAACTAAATGCAAGTCAGATACAGCGAAAAATTCATTTGAGTACAACTCAAGAATTTTAAGAATTTACTTAAATGAATTACTTGCTATTAAACAACATTTCCTGCACAAATACTGAGAAGTGTTAATAAATGTAATAAATGGGTAAATATTATTCTGACAAACTTGAATTCTTTAAAGGAATGAACATGCAGGGGGCTAATAAGTGTTGAAATAAGTTGAGCATGTTTCTGAGTAATTACTTAAGTATTTTCGTGAAATCGGGGCCTGGATAGGTAAATTTGTCTGTAAAAATTGGGCAAAGTTACTCCCTCCTCTAGTATACACATTTTTGTGTTGATTTAAATGGAGATAAATATCAGTACAAATATATAATAAAATCTTCAAGAACAGTATACTTCAGTTTGAATTTTGTAACTAATATTTTCAGGATACAACCCGAGGACTTTGTTGCTGTTGTCCTGTCCCACAGCCGAAGAAAGCAAACATGCATTGCAAAGGTTTTTTCAGTATATTGAACACCTAATTAATGATCAATTCATAACTAAAATTAATGATTTTTGGTATGAGCACGATTTCAAAAATGTTAAATAAAATGACAGATAATCATAATTGATAGCAAATGATCAAACATTAAAGCAAATAATGATACAATATGTATTAAGTTATAGATATAAGTATGGCTAATAAATGTTACAGGTGCAACAAGTTGATGTGGACGAGGTACATCTTCGATTTATGAAGCAATCATCTACCAAGGGTGTCTACTTGTGGCCTGAGAAGGATGATTTATCATGGCAGCCAGTGTCAGATATTGTGATGACACTAAATTCCCCACAGCTTGTTCAGGGCAGAGGAATAAGACTGAAGTTCATCAGTGCTGTCTAAACTTAAATAATCAGCAAAATTTAAAACATTGGCAATGAATGCCATGACTCACACCTAGTTAATTCACAGTGTTATATTTGTTAAAAGTTTGGGGTTCATTTTAAACGTTGTAACAGTTAAATTTGTTAAAAGCTTTGTGTTAAATTTCAGTGTCAAATGAACTAAAATGCTGATTGCATATTTTTTGTCCTGAGTGTACGAAATGACACATGATATTTGTACGAAGAGATGGAGCACAATAATACATCATGACTGTAACTATGTTCCATGTAAACATTCAAAATAACGAAAGGGTCTTAATCATACGCCATAATTGTTAATGTTTGACTAACTTCATTTAAAATATTTGCAAAAGTTATGTAGCATAAACCGAAAAATTGTTTGTAACTGCTGAATAGTAACTATTTGTTCGTAAAACAATTAGAAAATTTACTGATAAATATATTTCAATGTTGCCTTTAAAGAATATATACCATATATTGAGAGCTAATGTAGGTTGTTTGCCACAAATGTTTATTTTGCTACATGTACTTATATGTCCAGAGTGTACTACAAAAGGAGAAAAATGGTTATATTTTTTATCAGCTGTACCAAAGTCAAATTGAATTTGATCTTGATGAAACCTTGCATTTATCATTTATGTGAATTAAATTTTTTAAAAATGTCTTTTAACTGCAATCAGAAAACATTTTGTCAAGATATAAAAACTTTTTGAAGTGTTTTTATAAAATTAATGAACATAAAATAGTTAAAAATGGTATATTTCACAAATTTTCACTAACTTGTGAACTACTTCTAGTCAGATTATCATTTACATCACTACTTGATATTAACATGTTCAAAACATGTCACTGTTGTTGTTGTTTGAGATTTTATTTTCTTTAGAAATTGTTTACCCTGTTCATAGAAAGTTCCTTAAAAGTTAATAAAATGCAGAAAATATTCATATTTGCTGTTTACTTATTCATTTGACAATAAAGGTATATGAAATTGAACATATTAGCTACAAAATGCAATAAAAATCATACGGCATATTCAATGTCTACTTTTTAACCCCAATGTCACGCTTTTGCTTCATCTTTTTGAAATCACCCATAAGCAAATTTTTTTAATTTCATTTTCGCTGATGGTATATATTTTGGATTTAAAGAGAGAGAGAGAGAGAGAGAGAGAGAGAGAGAGAGAGAGAGAGGTCTTTGATTCTCTACCTGGCCGGGTCATGCCAAAGACATAAAATGGTACCAGTAGCTTCACTGTGTATAAGCATATCAGAACCCTTCCTGTGAAAAATGAGAAAGCGGATCCCTCTGCTTTTGCACTGGACCCTCTTGGTGGTAAACAATGATTTTCAACGTATACACTTCCTCAGGGAGGTCACCAAACCGTATTTTTTGTCCTGAAAACAGGTTTGTGCATAAAAACATGAACCATGGAAGGACGTAGCTATCTACGCTTGCATTTTTAGCTCGACTATTCTTTGAAGAATAGTCTAGCTATTCTGCTCACCCTGGCGTCGGGTTTTGCGTCACACGTTGGTTAAAGTTTTGCATGCAAGTACATATAGCTAATACTGTAAGGTATATAAAAAGTTTTTATACTTATTTTTTCTTTTTCAAGGTCAATTACCAAGCTGACTGGGACAAGTCCCATAACTCTGACATGTGTTTTGGCCAAATTATGCCCCTTATTGTACTTAGAAAATATTGGTTAAAGTTTTACATGCAAATTACTATCTCCAAAACTGGTGGAGATATTGAGTTGAAACTTCACGTGTCTTCGGGGTAATAAAACTAGGTGAGAAGATCATGTCCCATAACTCTGACCTGCATTTTGACCAAATTATGCCCCTTTTTGTACTTAGGAAATCCTGGTTAAAGTTTTGCATGCAATTACATATAGCTAATACTGTAAGGCATAAAGCTTTTAAACTTATTTTTTCCTTTTCTAGGTAAAGAACCAAGCCGACTTAGACAAGTCCCATAACTCTGACATGTATTTTGGCCAAATTATGCCCCTTTTTGTACTTAGAAAATCCTGATTAAAGTTTTGCATGCAAATACATTCAGCTGTTTCTATAAGGCATAAAGCTTTGAAATTGATTTTTCCCTTTTCTTGGTCAAAAACAAAGCTGACTTGGACAAGTTACCAAATTATGTCTCTTTTTGTACTTAGAACATCTTGGTTGAGAACATCTTGGTTGAAATTTATCATGCAAACTTCTTACTCCAATACTAATGCAGATATTTCATTGAAACTTCACATGTGTTTGGGGTAATAAAACTAGGTGAGAGGATCAAGTCGCATAACTCAGACTTGCATTTTGACCAAATTATGGATTAAATCATAAATGTTTCAAGTTTTAAGATGATATTCCTGCTTCTTAGGCAACAATTTGAATAGTCGAGCATTTGGCTGTCTTACGGACAGCTCTTGTTATCGTTACATTTGTTTTATCAGTTGACACAAGTCCAAACGGAGATGGAATGTTGACAGAGGGTACTCGCCTCAGCTGAACATCGTCCCATGTTTATGAATTTAAATATGTCTTTCCTTGAATATAGCAAGTATCTATTACCTTAGACTTGAAGCTGTTGATCCCATCTTATTTCTAAATACACTTTATATAGTTATTTTCATCACATTTCCTTAAAAATGCCCTACTTTCGATTTCGTTAATGCACAGAATCCCTATTGGGCGTGGCAATTTTGCTTCAGATAAGGTTATAGTTGTTAGCTAGTCCTAGAGCCACTGCTATATAAGTGACCATCCACCCAGATCTAAAGAACAAATAAATTGTTGTTTTTTTCAAGATCTGAACTTGGATAATGAAGAGCAGGACATTGAATATGAACAAATCGACAATGAACAAGAGCAGGACAGTGAGCATGAACAAAATGACAATGAACAACAGCAAATTGATAAATTGGAACGGAGCGACAATGAACATCAACAGGACAATAAACAGCAGGATAGACCTGATACAGCAGGTAACATATCTTATTTAGGCATTTAACGGCATAGATTAAAAAAGAAAATAAACAAACATAGGTCATTGGAGATTTCAACTGTAAAGATTTTTTCTGGATTAGTTGTTATTAAAGATAACAAGGTGTTACCTGAGAGGTTTAAAACCTGATTTCATAATGATGTCAAAAGATTGATACATGGAAAACTTGGGCTATGTATTATTGAACAAAACAAGGAGAGTGAGTATGAAGCGGAACAGCTGTCAAAACTAATGAATATCTTTTGGGGAACAAGAGTTACCAAACTGGCAAGAGTGTTGCTGGAGCAGCGGCCCTACTGTGCAGAGAAAATGCTGCCACTTCCTAAAGACATTGCTTCTGTTAACACACACCTCAAAAATTCAATCGCTGCACTGAATTACGAACAGAAGGATAAAGCAAATTACAGACGAATAGCTGAACTGATTGAATCCAAGCTTGTGGTATATAACAGGAGGACTGGTGAACTTCAGGCTTGAAATTTGGTCATGTATAGCAGGTATATTGCACTCGGACAAGTACGTGCGATTTTTTGGAAACAACCAGAGCGCCATGACTTAAATTTGCGACAGTTGAGAATATTCACCACCATTATAACATGATTGTATGCAGCTAAAATCAAAAATGAAAAATACTTGTGGGTTTTTTTATTTTGCAGTATATTTAAAGCTGTGAATACAGAAAATAAAACTCCTGCAAATAAAGGCCGCTATACAGCAAACAATATGACTTCCCTATTCCAGTAATCATCATTTAAGGCTAATGTTGAACACAGTGTAAACCCAAAATCAAAACTAAGGCTAATGTTTATATTTGCTTCAGTAGTAGACCATAACAAATAAACATGAACTACAAAATGGGATATTCCCCCAGAATGGGGTATGGTAGTTATTTAGGCTTATATGGAGGGCACTTCTTTTTAGGTGTCCGTAAGGACAACTATAGTACCTACCCGCATTTTGAGGCTTGATTCTTAAACTGAAGACTGATTATTCTCATCTGAAAACTGTCCGACACAAAATAGTTCAACGATCAGAATCAAACATTTGAGAATGTACGTATATTGCCGAAAACACTTCATGCTTGTTGAATAATTCATGCTAAACTCTATACAATCGTTTATCATACAGAACCATTTTCGTCATATGTTGATATATTTTTTCTACACATAGTATGCTCGGAGTCAGATTGTTTTATTTATACTGTAAACAGGCACTCTTCACATATTATCCGCCATTGAAGAAAATAGTCAGGGCAAACAATATTCGCCATCGGAGGATCTCGGCAGATTCCGTTAACCCATGCCGAGGTGTTCCGATTGATAGTGTTACGAGTTATTTTTCCGCCATATTGGATACAAATTGACTGACCGTGGCTATTATAGTCTTCCAGCGATAATTACAAACCAGGGTGAATGTGAGAATATCAGTTAAGAAAGGAGAAGGGCAAAATTCGGTCAAGATTTCCCAAACATGTATGCAAATTGCGTTAGCGGTAAGTCAACCTTGGGTGATTCGTAAATAAATTAGACTGTATCTAAACTCTTTTCAAAGGAGAATTTCTCTTTGACCGGAAGCAATTATTTATAAATTCACTACTGAGTATGGTCTCAGACATTGACAGACATACAATGTGCATATTACTATCTGTTACGTGTAACTGTTATCTGTGGTATATCTTTCTATCATAATCATCTTTGATAAGCTTCCGGGTCAACTCGTACCTTAGTCCCCTCGTACCTGAATTGGTAAAAAACTTTAAAGTCAACTCGTACCCTACATGTATGTAGTCAACTCGTAGATTTTGTTTCAAAACTGATTTTTTCAGGTGAAAGTCAGTTATTGTCAATAGTTTGTAAGGTGCTTTTATCATAAAACATGTATATGTTAAGTTAAATGATATATAAGTTTGTTTTTTTTCTTTAACTTTCTCTGTTGCATGCAAGAAAATAAATTCTCGGCTTCTCCGTGACGTCATACTAGCTAGTTAACCAATCAGATTATTAGATCGCATTCATTTTGTCACTCAGTGAAAGGTGAAAACTCGGTCTTTACTGTACACCAAGTTTAAGTTTATTTCGAATGAAACAGAAAGCTTTTAACAACACAGAATTACTACAAATTCAATTCTATGATTATAAGCTAATGGTAGACACTTGTCTTCTTTCATTTTTCTTCTTTCATTTTATGCATTTTGTAAGTAAAGATGCATACAGACCAGCGATGAAAGCCGAGGAATCACCTTTCCCGAATATAGGTATTTTGATCAGTGCCCGGATGTGCGAAGCCGAGAATTACTTTGTAGGGTGTTTTCATTCAAGAAGTAACTAGTCTTCTCAAAATTCAGTTAACTGTTACTGTCACTTGATCTGAAATTCCATCGCCTTTATGAATAAAATCACACAGAAAATAATAATTAATTAAAGTTTGTACATAAATCAGTACAAAAAATAAAACAGGAAGCAAATTTACTAATTTTATGAGTGTGTCTACAAACCAAATTTCGATGTCCGAGGGTCTACTGTATCTTAAAAACCCTAAGTTGAACTGAAATAAAACATATTTTCGTCATAAACATGATGAAAATAATTCAATTTTCAAAAGTCCCGTTATTCATTATTTTAGTAATGCTAAAAACAAATGATTACGTAGGGTATGAGTTGACTTTTTTCAAAAATTCTCTTTATTTCATTTTCTGATACAATTTTGCAAAATAAAGTATTTTAATGCAAATATTTAATGATGATTGATAAAAAAATACTATTATCTCAAAGATATTGCATAAAAAAGTTTAAGGTACATGTACAAGTTGACTTTTTCGAAAATAAATCAGGTACAAGTTGACCATTCAGGTACAAGATTACTTAGGTATGAGTTGACTGGTTACCTTTGACAATGGCTAAACGTTATAACTGATTATTATGGCCATCAGGGTGTCCGGTAGGCTTTGAAACTTGAGGGTCATTGTCAATTCAGCGTAAAATTTTCAAGAGTCAATACATAAGATATTTTTAAACATCGACCCATGGGTCATAGAGTTTCGAGCCTTGTATTTTATGTTTGCACATCACATTTTTTCATTTTATGTTGAAATGAAGCTTTATATATACTTTTGCATTTTCAGAAAATTCTTAAAACAGCAAGGTCTAGCAGCTGGCTTAAATGTTCCCTTTTCCCTGTTTGTCACATATCTTCCTGACCTTGCATGTCAGTGATTTTCTGAAAGCGAGTAGATTAAAATACAAGTTACCCCTCCATTTCTCACTTTCTTATGCGTCAATGGTTGATGCGGCCTGAGTGTTTGGAATTAACAAGTTGATGGACATGTACATTAAGTATTAGAGGCATGAATGAAAATTCATGAAAATATGACTCGTAGGGTTTTTTATTGCGGGTCAAATACAGGTATTTCAAAATTTTCATGGGTTAGAACCCAGGAGCTTGGGTCTACTAAACACGCTTGCCATTCTTGTATACATTATAAAGTTAACTGTTTCTTTGGTTATTATTTTTCTTAATTCTGTAAAACATAACTTGTAAAGACTCTAAGTTAAACATTCTTTCTTTCAGGGAAAAAGGCATACTTGTATGATAGACTGAATCCAGACTGGGTCCCGTCAGTAAGCTTTTAAGCTGTACTTGTTGGCCGATGCTAACAGAAGAGGAAACGCCATTGGTACTCATCTTAAGTAGACTCTGATGAAACTGGCGCGACTTTGCAGATGGACATTGATGGTGATTTAATGGATGATAATGAATGCAATTTTACAGAAACTAAAGACTGAAACACCTGAGCTGAAAACTGAAGTGCTGAAACTGAAGACGAGATTCGATATTGACTATTGCAGGGACAATAATGATAAATTGAAGAACCTTACTGGTCTCCAAGCATTTCCAAAGTTGATGTTGCTTTATCAGTTTCTTGAACCATATTATGATATTTACCAAACAGACTAGCTATTAACAACATTGACTAATGAAACTAAGACTTGACCTGTCCAATATATTCTTTAGCAGATGAATATGATACAACACAGCCAACTTTATCAAAACTGTTCACTGCAACTATTGCAGATGTATAAGAGAATGCGGAAGCTCATTAGATGACCAGAACATGAAACATTCTGAAAAACTATGCTAATGGAATTTCACAAATACTTTGGCAACTAATTTGCAATGATTTTCAACTGTTTCGAGATGTTGAAAAGCCATTTGGACTTGATGTCTAAAGCCACGCTTGGACAAAATAATTAATGTTTATATGTTGAGTTTACCCTTTGAGGTAGAATTATAAACAGAACAATTTACTAAGTAACTGTGTCATTGTCGTCACGGTAAAAAAACTTAACTCATTCTTATTCAGCGAATAAACATGATAAATGACAGGGAAATTGCAGTTTTATATTTACATTATACCAAGATAAAGATAAAGAAGCCTTATTTAACGTCGCATATGATCAACAGACAACATTAGCTACAAAGCTAGTGTGCGACAAACAGGGTATCCAGTAACAAGTACTTACCTTTTCCCAGAAGCCGGAAGCTTCTCTTTATCTTCCTGAAACTACCCTTTTATAATGCTGAGCGCCAAGCAAGGAAGCTGTCAGTACCATTTTTTTCTCATCTTTGGTGTGACGCGGCCGAGGATCGAACCCACGACCTCCAGCACACTAAGTGGACGCTCTAACCACAAGGCTATCGCGGCGGTACAGGTCACTCAAGGTACAGAGTGAAACAATATCCATATAATCCGGCGGATTCACATCACTACCTTAATAACCCTATTAAATTGTTGTAAAAGTTTTCAATTAGTAGTCTAGTAGATATGAATAGGGTTTTCACATGCTTAAGAAATAGCTTATGCCCTTGGTTTTGTTGAGGAGGAGAGTTAATTTATTTGACTTGATTATTTAATCATAATTATTTATTCATTCTACAGGTATAGGGATTTAATGCCTTGTTTAATGGCCGTTAAGTGTATGCATGTGCGTCTGTACATCTGAGTTCAGCTTGTCCGAGCTGTTACTATTCATGTATTGAGGTATTCTTAAATAACTTGGCACAATTGTTCACCATCACGAGACGGAGTGTCATGCCCGAGAACCAGGTTTTTATTTAACATGGCATAAATGTTCACCACCATGAGCTACCCTTGTTTTTAGAATTACTTCCCTTTGTAGTTACTGTAAATAGCTTACTTTTTAACTTTTTTATTACTGGCTGTTGAGAAAAATCGAGACCACTTTTCTGTGGTACAATATCAATGTTACATCTAATATTTATACCCCCGAAACCAATTTAAGGGGGTATATAGGAGTCACCCGGTAGTTGGTCGGGTGGTCAGTCTGTTGCATTTTCCTTGTCCGGAGCATAACTTGAAAACTACAAGTTGGAACTCAATACAATTCATACAATGGTCAAGGGCAATGAGAGGAAGTGCAGTGTTTAAGAACCATAACTTTATCTTGACTAATTACAGAATTATTGCCCTGTGTTTATTTTCCTTGTCTGGAGCATAACTTTAAAACTACTGGTTGGAATTCAATACAACTTCATAAAATGCTCAAGCACATTGAGAGGAAGTGCAGTGCACAAGAACCATTACTCCATCTTGACTAATTACAGGTTTATTGCCCTTTCTTACTTTTCCTTGTCCAGAGCATAACTTGAAAAGTACTAGTTGGAATTCAATACAATTTCATACAATAGTCGCGCAATGAGAGGAAGTGCAGTGTACAAGAACCATAACTCTATCTTTAGTAATTACAGAGTTATTGCCCTTTGTGACTTTTCCTTGTCCAGAGCAGAACTTGAAAACTACTTGTTGGAATTCAATACAACTTCATACAATGGTCAAGTACATTGAGAGCAAGTGCAATGCACAGGAACGTTAACTCTATCTTGAGTAATTACAGAGTTATTGCCCTTTTTTACTTGTCCGGGGCATAATTCGAAAACTATTGGTTAGAATTCAATAAAACTTGATACAATGCTCAAGCAAAATGAGAGGAAATGCAGTGAAAAAGAACAATAACTCCATCGTGACTAATTACTATTAATCACATTTAGTGATAGATCTAATTAGGTATTATTTTACCTATCTCTACTTGGTAAGGAGTTGGCCCTTTTTACAGCTGGCGGCTTAACACAGTTTTTTGGTTTATACAAGTGTACGTCAGTCCTATGCAGACTCTTATATATCATAAGAAACTTAAGTATGATTCATATTTGGAGGAAATATTCAAGATAGATACATAAAAGATGTACAATATTATGTAAGCACCACTCAGCTAGGGCAGGATTTATAAATTTAGGGTGCAATGATGTTGCAGTAAAGACAGTTTGATTTACAGACCACTAGGGCCTTCGTGATTTGATACTTCATGCAATGATTGAAGACATTTAGGATATGGAGAACTGTAATTTAGATAACATAACTATTTAAATAATCTCCCTTTCTATTAAAACCTTGTCAGTAAAAGTTGGATACTATTGAACACTGGGATTGAATTAATACTTGAATCCCACCATCAGGGAGTGCTGTGACCAAGAACCATTACTCTAGCTAATCCAACTAGAGCTATCACTAAATGTGATTAATACCCCCAAAAGACTGCTTTATAAACTGAGGAAGTTTGTAGTAACAGAATACCTTGCAAACAAACTAAAGAGAGATATTGTTCTTGGCAATAACTCTGTAATTTTTCAAGATAAAGTCATGGTTCTTGTACACTGCACTTTCTCTCAATGTACTTGACCATTGTATGAAGTCGTATTAAATTCCAACTAGTAGTTATCGAATTATGCTCCGGACAAGTAAAAGTAACAAAGGGCAATAACTCTGTAATGAGTACAGATAGAGTTACTGTTCTTTTGCACTGCACTTCCTCTCATTGTGCTTGACTATTGTATGAAGTTGTATTGAATTCCAACAAGTAGTTTTCGAATAATGCTCCGGACAAGGAAAAGGAACAAAGGGCAATAACTCTGTAATTAGTCAAGATGGAGTTATGGTTCTTGTGCACTGCGCTTCCTCTCATTGTGCTAGACCATTGTATGAAGTTGTATTGAATTCCAACTAGTAGTTTACGAATTATGCTCTGGACAAGGAAAAGTAACAAAGGGCAATAACTCTGTAATGAGTAAAGATAGAGTTACTGTTCTTTTGCACTGCATTTCCTCTCATTGTGCTTGACCATTGTATGAAGTTGTATTGAATTCCAACCAGTAGTTTTCTAATAATGCTCCGGACAAGGAAAAGGAACAAAGGGCAATAACTCTGTAATTAGTCAAGATAGAGTTATGGTTCTTGTACACTGCACTTCCTCTGATTGTGCTTGATCATTGTATGAAATTGTATTGAATTCCAACTAGTACGTTTCAAGTTATGCTCCGGACAAGGAAAAGTAACAAAGGGCAATAACTCTGTAATTACTCAAGACGGAGTTATGGTTCTTGTGCACTGCACTTCCTCTCAATGTGCTTGACCATTGTATGAGGTTGTATTGAATTCCAACCAGTAGTTTTTAAGTTATGCTCCGGACAAGGAAAAGTAACAAAGGGCAATAACTCTGTAATTAGTCAAGATGGAGTTATGGTTCTTGTGCACTGCACTTCCTCTCAATGTGTTTGACCATTGTATGAAGTAATATTGAATTCCAACTGGTAGTTTTCAAGTTATGCTCCGGACAAGGAAAATGCAACAGACCGCCCGACCGCCCGACCGACCGACCGACCGACCGACCAACCGACCGACCGACCGACCAACCACCGGGTGACTCCTATATACCCCCCTAAACTTCGTTTTGGGGGTATAATAATTGGTGTATTTATTGCCCTTCCATGAAATTGCCAGCTGTTTGATT
>JAFMSR010003673.1:0-12703 GCA_022818135.1 Saxidomus purpurata | reverse complement strand
ACGAACAAGAACGGGTACAAATTGAATATACGTCAGATTGTCTAATATTTCAAACAATTAACATCTGCCGAGTACAAAAAAAATAGTGGAAGAATTGTTTAAACAGCGAATTCAAATATCTTTACACTTTTCTTCTGCTTAAATTGCTTAAATTGCTCAAACACATTTTAAATAGGCCCGCATAGGCCCGCAGAGGCCCGCAGAATAAACACGTAGTCCCCTATTAAAATAAAGTGCCATTTTCCACCTTGTTTAAAATCCGCTTTCATGGCAGATTGTCTTTTGTTTTTGATGTTCAGTCGTTAAAATGACCCACTGCATGATATGGTTTTATTGAAAGACTCGAATACATGACAAAAGGTAGCTGTATTTAAAGCGATTTTATATAGAAAACAGTAGAGTCCATATTTAAAGCTTTGATGGCGTCTTTTATGTATGCATTAATGTTTTATTTTAAATAAAATATTAACTGTTGTTATACAGATGATGATAATATCGAAATAAAATATAAGCAGTCGTAATTGTTTTAGTCATATTTACGGAACTGTCCTTATTGGCCGTTTCCGTTGGCCTGGTTTGGTCAGACTTTTATTCCCAACCTCTAAAACGTGCCACAACAACAACAAAGATGTCTGCGCCCATGTTGAGGAAAAATATCACATTTTCCAAACTGAGGTATGTTCACGACTTTTTCCGTCGTTCGAAGAACAAATGGACATGGAAACGGACAAACGAAAAACAGATAACAGGTTAGTCGCTTAGTCCTATATATAAGACTGCAGTGATTTTTTTTCGTTATTTTTACAGCCGAATATCGGCTGTTTCGCCTGGCCAAAAAAAGCTATATTTTCCCCTAATGAAAGTCATATTTTCCCCTTGGAATTTAAAGAAACTGTTCTGTAATATGCACAGCGAAATATTTTATGAAAATCGGCGTTTTAATACAAAGAACGCATTGCGTATCGCGGCTATCTGTGATAGTAGCCGATTCCGGGTTCGGACGGGTTTTGGGAAATAGTCTTTACCGATCATTGTCACTGTGACGATTGATTCACAAACGTGAACATAAATTAATATGTGTCAGTTGATATTGTGTTTGTTTATGCAGGGTTCCCGCTGTCGTTCGCCAATGGCGCCAAATATGACAAAAAATAAATGCTGGCGCTAAAAACTTTCATTTGGCGAATTTTAGTGGCGCCTACAAAATAATCTCGGCAATTTCGCCGTGTCAATCAAAAATCGATCGTTGGCTGTTTGGCTAGTATGCGAAAGAAGGCGGAGCTAATTAGACGCTACCTGATAACGAGCACGTGGCAGTCTCGGTCGTTATCAAAGGTGTTAATTGATAATCAAGCATACAACAAAATATAATAGAGCTCGGCAAATTTCTAATACGTTGTTTGTAACCCGCGGTCACCGGATTTAATTAGCCATGCTTGGTTAACCCACCTCGATCCGTGTACTGTAATTCACTGATTGCGCTTCGGGCGATCAAAACACAATTCAGGTATACCCGTTTTCCGATAATCACGTGTTATTACAGACTTAAAATTTCGATATTGTTTTTTTTTGTCAGTATTTAAATTATTGACATACACGTGTACGTGTTGCAATTTCAATTTGCAAATTGTTCTGGACGTAATTTCTTTTATTATTCGGCGCCTTCTTAATCTTCAGTATTTGTTAATACTTATATAATACATATTTTAACCTATTCAACATACTTTTGGACAAATTTTGTTTTATTAAAAACTGTTAAAATCCTGAAAATCGAAAAATATAAGTGTACAAAAATCAGTTCACTGACATGCGAGGTCGCGAAAATATGTGTCAAACGGGGAATGCTAACTGTTACTTTTATTTTTGAGCCAATGGTGATGCAGAACACGAACAGAAAATATGATATGCAAGCCTAGAGTATATGAACTCTATGACCTGTGCCTCAACCATTGAAAGTCTCACATTGGCTCCTGAAAATGTTATTTTGACCCTTGAAAATTTACAAAATGTTTGAAATAAATTTTGTATCATATAGATCTACATACAGTTTTTGCTATCAAATCTTAATTAACTAAAAGTGGTATGACTCGATGTTATGCAATTCTAATGTCTAGGTTTCAAAGTTGGATTTTCCCCTTTTTATGATTTATCGCGCTATATTTTCCCCTTCAGAAAGCCACAGGTTGTTTTTAAAAATCCAAAAAAAATCACTGAAGACCCGACATAACCTTTTTTACATTTGACATGACATAGAGTGGGTGAACCTATGCTGGAGGTATTTTATATGTATATCAGCTGTTCAGAAAGCAGGAAATCCTAACCATTTTGATTTGCCTCAGCGAAAACATAATGTTATCCCTGCTAAATCGAAACAAAATGTTGATGTGTGTCATCACATGACTATGTTGTTCTGGGTGCTAATTGACATGACACATGTCAAAACTTGAAATTTCACCACGAAGGGAACCAATGCTGGTGGTACGTTATATTTGACAACCAACAGGTGGGAAACAGTTTTTAGAGCCTAAATATTAACTAACAAGAGATAACAGTTTCCATAGAATATATACTTTTATACGAAAGAATTAAGTTTTATCAAAAATGCTAACTTATACTACTTTAGGTGATTTTGATGTCTATATTTAAGAATTTTTCTAGCGAAAAGGATCGAGTACAATTGTATTGACTGCTGTGACTTCACAGAGCTGCACACACGGCTATCACTACGTTTGCTGTAAAAGCATTTCATCGACTGTCAATGCTGAATGTACCCTGAAAAATTGTCTTCATCTGTTTTTAGCTCACCTGGCTACGCCAGGGTGAGCTTTGCTGATCGATGATTGTCCGTCGTCCGTCAACATTTTGATTCAAATGACATCTCCTCTGAAACCTCTAGGCCAATGTTGATAAAACTATGCAGGAATGTTCCTTGCATGAAGCCTTACCAAAATTGTTCAAAGAATTCCATTCCATGCAGAACTCTGGTTGCTATGGCAACAAATAGGAAAATCTTTAAAAATCTTCTCTGAAACCACAAGGCCTAGAGCTTAGATATTTGGCATGTAGCATTGTCTAGTGGACCTCTACCAAGATTGTTCAAATTATGACCCCCGGGTCAAAATTGACCCCGCGCAGGTGGGCCCTTAGTTTTTGCATAGGCATATATAGGAAAAACTTTAAAAATCTTCTTCTCTGAAACCACAAGGCCTAGAGCTAAGATATTTGGCATGTAGCATTGTCTAGTGGACCTCTACCAAGATTGTTCAAATTATGATCCCCGGGTCAAAATTAACCCCGCGGGGGTGGTCACTTAGTTTTGCATAGGCTTATATAGGAAAAACTTTAAAAATCTTCTTCTCTGAAACCACAAGGCCTAGAGCTTAGATATTTAGCATGTAGCATTGGCTAGTGGACCTCTACCAAGATTGTTCAAATTATAACCCCCGATCAAAATTGACCCCGCACGGGGGTCACTTAGTTTTGCATAGGCATATTTAGGAAAACTTTAAAAATCTTCTCTGAAACTACAAGGCCTAGAGCTTAGATATTTGGCATGTAGCATTGGCTAGTGGACCTCTACCAAGATTGTTAAAATTATCACCCCCGGGTCAAAATTGACCCCGCACGGGCGGTCACTTAGTTTAACATAGGCATATATAGGAAAAAGTTTAAAAATCTTTTTCTCTGAAACCACAAGGCCTAGAGCTTAGATATTTGGCATGTAGCATTGCCTAGTAGACCTCTTCAAAGTTTGTTCAAATTATGCCCCTGGGGTCAAAATTGACCTTGCCTGTGGGGGGGGGTGTCACTTGTTTTACAAAGGCATATATAGGAAAACCTATTTGGTATATAACATTATCTAGTGATCTTCCACTAGGCAAGTGGACTTGTACCAAGGTGAGTGATATAGGGCCATCTTGGCCCTCTTGTTCTGTAAATAGCCGTTTTTCGTAGATACCACCAGCATAGGGATACCACCAGCATAGGTTCCACCACTCTAGTCATTAACCTAGAGTGGGTAGACCAACGCTCGGCGTATACCAATGCTCGGCGTAAATGAGGTTTATTTGTGATTTTCCGAAAAAAATCTTTAAAAAGTCTTAACTTTAGGGTGCTGTTAAATTTGTTTACATCGTGTGTGATTTTATCCGATACGGTTGACTTTCGGAATGGTCACGTGACTACAGGAGAACCGCAGACGTAAAGTAAAACCCGTCCCGTAATGCTTTCCATACTCAATTAACCTAAGATTTCTCCTATATACAGGTATTTTTTAAGAAATTGAGTTGTACAATTTATAGAAAAGTCATTTATATTTAATTATTACCTAATTCTTTTTATTTAATAATATATATAATTAAGTAAAATAGCGCCAATCTATACGGACCCCTCTAGCAATATTGTCTTGTTCCTATGATTCTCAAGACATACATCTCCTACGTATACTTTTTATTACTTATTGTTATTTAAAGAGAATACAGACCACATTATAGATGATTAATTCAGTAAATGAATCAAGTTTATATTTGTATGAACTTTTTTAATTAATGTTTGTTAAATGCGTTTGTATATAGACATGTCAAAGGTGGTTCGTAAAACTCAACAAAAGTCTGGGAGAAAGACAGTGTAAATCAAATTAATGTTAACGCACTTAATAGATTATTTCAATCCATATTACTACTAACTTGTGTTAAACACATCTTCAACATCGGTTTAAAACAGAAATATTTCAAAAACAAAACCTTTGAGTGTATCTGGCGTACGCCGAGCTGTGGTAGAATTTCGGACGAACCGCACCAGTTTTACTAGGCCTATATTTAGCTCCCGCTAAGTACGTCACCATGTGACTTTAAATATGTAAACAACGACGGTTGAAAGGTTGAGATTGGTCTTCAAACTGAGCATAAAAATTTGAGGTTAGTTGACATAGATTCCTGCTAGATTCCTGCTGATGTTTTATTACATGGAATTTTTACGCCGAGCGTTGGTCCACCCACTCTAGTCCAAATAATTGTACTCAACGGGTGAATATCGTTACCTTTTTTGCTAGGCGCTATCCAGCCTCAGAGTACAAACCAGAAACCCGGCTGACTGTGTTGGAAATATTTTATTCTTTGCCTATGCAATGCCCAAGAAAATTTGTTGGGCCACGATATTTGGCAATAATTTAACAACATATCAATATGAAACTTACATGCCTAGAAAGGATTGAATTTTCTGCTTCAGTTGCAGTTTATTGCAAGCAAATTGCTCATTTAAAAAAAAATTAACAGCAATTACAGCCGTGGCCATAAGTGTACAGCATTTCCCGATAGTATAGTTTCATACAGAGACGTTTTACACTTGCTAAAATTTAATACAACTTTAAGTGGAAGATTCTATTATAAATAACCGCTCAAAATAGGGGTGTACCATATACCATAAGTAGCCAGGTATCGCTCGATAAATACAACGTATACTACCCGACCTTTAGTGTGAGTTGCATTGTTTAAATAAAGTATTTACATTCAAAGTTTGTAATTAAATAAATACGTCTCAATGCTGTTTAATTTCACAAAATTCGTAACAAAGTTGAAACGGAAATATAGTATAATAATAGGTACTTTCCGTGACTGAATAGAATACGATCGCACATCTTGAAAATTTAGAATCTAACTTCAAACATTTTTTTAAAACGATAATATTACAATCCCATCCTTACGGCGCGGTGTCAATGTATAATGGACAAGTTTAAATAGATCTGTACAGGTATTTACGAGCATGTTGTGAACAGATATCCCTTATACAAATGACATCGATGAGTGTACAGAAATTTTCCCGAGACCTTCATATGCAGCTCCCCGGAATGTGATCGAAAGAGTACAAAAGTTATTCTTTCACGGTTTTGTTTGTACTCGTGTGTACAAGTTATTACATACATGAAGTAAATTCCGAGACTGTTGTGATTTCACCAACTTGCGCGCAGCCAGTGAGTTGATATGTCATAGAACTGTTACACTTATTATTATCATAATAATGTATGTGTGTAGCCAATGACACTGAAAATAAATTTGCACGCGAGAGTAAATATAGCGGTCACACTGACGACATGTACATTGTAACGTTCTAGTTGGAAACAAAATGTCCGTGTCAAAAGTATTCAGTTTTTAATCAGACACATAGTTTGTCATTTTCCCGTCGTTTTATTGTAATAAAACTCGTTAGTATATGTTTTCTTTATCATTGATTCTATGTTTTTATATCAAAACGTAAAGTAAAAATATATAGTAAGTTAAAGAGTGATAACATGGTCTCGCTGCACAACATGATGCTATCAAGTTTGGTCAATGAACATTCACAAATTTCCATATTTTCATCATGTATAATACATGTACATATTAGTGAAATAAACAAATTGTATATGAGATAAAATAACCCGTCTGCCATGTCTGTCGTTTCATTTTCATTTTCAAATTTGTTAATTTGAATTTTTTTCCGAGACTCGTTAACCCCAACTCTTTCCCGGAAAGAAAAGGATAGGAGAAGCCATAGGCTTTCAAGGTAAAACGAACAATTTCGTGTTCACTGCCGGGCTGGCATTACATGTAGACTGGAAATATTGATTTCACAGAAAAGAAATTTCAAATTTGAACAAGTAAAGATTTCGCAGGCAGGTAAATTTGTCAGAAGCCGAATACGGCAAAAGTGTTTGAATAGATAACAAGTGCTGCGACTTATTATTATTATGATCAATTTCGAAAAACATTTTCTTCTCATTTTGGTAAAACATGGACAGGACGATGTGAAAAAGGCATTTTATGAAAGAGGTATCATATGATCATCAATTATGTAGGATGGCGTACTGCACTTTTAATTAAAATTAAGCAGCTAATACTATTTTTTATATCTTAAGAACTGAATTGTACAAATATTGTCATACGCATAAAGACAATTCAAACAAGGCTTGAGAATATGCACCCAAAACTGTGCTTTCCGGTTTTATTTAAAAAATGTATAGCATGACTTCATTAGATACTAGTTCTAGCGTAAAGTCCCGGGAACATAGTACATTTAAAATAATTCATGAACTTGCGGTAGCGATTTAGATTATCAGCAAGAGATATATTGAATCATTCACAAAGAAATGACCCCTGTCCCTGAATCACCGCAGGAATACTATACAATGTAATATTATATATATTTTCTCCCATATAAACAACATCTCGGCGGATTGTAGCTACTTAAGATTCAGACCGTTTTGGATTTTTTGCAACGGGCTGTAAATATTACAAATACTCGTATCACACGGTAATATAATAATGTGTTTCATTTTCTTATTTTGGAATCAAGACACCTTCGTGTGACCTCGTAAGAAACCTCGAGTCTACGGGTCCAAACTCTGGTTATGAAGATTGGTTTTGCGGCACAACCTGTCAACAAATATAATTGAGTAACACGGATATTTCATACTGACCTTGAATTGGGTACAAGCTACGCTTTTCTGACCTCTCAGGGATAAAATGAGGTGTAACCTCACGACTTTGTGTATCACGGCTTTGAGAAGCTATCGTTTGGTAATAAATTACACTGACTCCAATGATCTGTTGCTTCAAAACTTTCTTAACTCTATTCCACTATGCCAATTTTACAGAAAACGGACTGGTGATTTGACAGTGCATAAACTGCCACATGTAGTTACTTTCCGGGTCATGTACAGTAAATGCAAACTGGCTGAGATAGAGATTGTTCAGGTTTTTTTTTTTTGAATCATGAATTCTTGACAAGTCCACTAAAAATAGTCGAGAGGTTAAGATCGCCGGTCATTTTTTTATGTCACGCTAATGACGACGCTAATGACGTGAATAGTTGAGAAAGACGACACTGTCTTTCGGAGGATGAAGTATTTGACTAAATTGTCAATCACTAGCGATTTTAAATCCGCTGAAATCTTTTTACCTTGTGCATAAGATCTGCCACATTTACTTGTCTTCATTTTGTATTTAATGACGTAAAGAAATGTTTAAATTTAAGCACATGTACTAACGACGTGAATGTACTAACGACACCCCTATTTTAAGCGGTAATTTTATAATGGATTCTCCCACTTTATGTATCGACAGATGTATCGGTTTTTTGTAAGAAAGAAAGGTGTATAGGCGTAGTTAAACTAATATGAAATGCTGCAGATCAATGGCCACGGCTGTAACAAATTTTACTGAATGAACACGCTTACTTCACATTATCGCGAAAATGGCCGCTATAGGTAAACACTATACTACTGTTGTGAAACCTGTACGATTATTGGACACGATCTTATCTCTAGCCTTATTTACTAGATTACAAATAGTTACTTATGAATCATTTACTAAAAGTGACTGCACGGAATTAAATAACTATAAATCGTTATTTTATAGGTATTTGGTTGAATTAACATATGTTGTAAGAATCTTTAGAAGGCATGCATTTTGCGATTGTTTTATGTTTGATCTGGAGCAATAATATTCGTCCCAGGTTGGATAGAAACCGAAGTATCATTTATTTTTAATAAATGGTAACATTTAAAAGGTGTATATTCTATGTTTGACATTTGGAATTCACAGTGTTTTTTTTCAGTCTGAGGGGAAAGGTGGCGGGGCCCGTCAGGAGGGGAATTTTTAGTCATTTTGCCAGAAAAGGGGAATTTTTTAGAAAATGTATAAAATATACTGTTTAAAAATGTAATTAAGAACAAAAACTATCAAGCATGTTAATGACATTATCCTTTTGCCAAATATAAAGAGAAGACATGGGAATTTAACATACCAAAATTTTATATAAAAATACTGGTGTCAGGAAATAACTTAGCAGCATTGGTGTTAAAACACGTGAATAATAAGTAATACTGCTATTTTCAATTGAAAACATTGTATTAGAATCTTTGTTAATCTTTGGAACACCGTTTTCACTGAAAAAAATTACAAAAATCGGGGTCGCGAAAATAGGTGACAAACGAAAAATCGGCGATTTTCGGTTGACTATTTCACATGTAAGGTATCAAATTATTGCAAGAAATGATTCTGAAGCGTTTAAATTTATGAAAACATGTTTTTATAACAAATTTGGCCATCTCTTGATTAAATAAATCAAAGATTTTTTTCAACATTTTGAGGGGAATTTTTTGTCAAATATGGGGAAAAATATATATTAATTTTGGAGGGGAATGGGGCCGAATTTCGGCCCCAAAATGGCCCCAAAAAAAACACTGATTCATGTTGACATATAACATGTTCTTGTACCATCTGAGTAAGCTAAAATTACATTGACAGCGGTCATACGAAATACCGGATTACCCGAGAAAACTTGAAAGTAATCATGTGACCTTACAATGCATGCATTTATGTTTACGGACCCTGACGTAGATTATTTGATCATGGCGTGGTTAGGAGGAAGTTTTGTAAATTATTCAATTATCATGTTGTAGTGTGTGTAATACTCCATAATAAAGGCTGTATTATTGAAGCGATCTGCGATTTTAAAAGCAAGACTCGCCGTGCGTAACAGAGAAACAATGAAGGCAAATATCATATCAAACGATATCGAACAAATTCAAATACCCACTGGAATATATACAAAATTGACGTAAAACTGTCGTCTATTACTCAAAGTTTCGGAACTTATAGTGATTTTTTTCTTACATAAATCGCCGATGGAGCATAACTTATTTTGACACTTGTTTTTCGATCAGGAATAGAAATTGTCAATTGTTACCACAATTTCTAACCAGTGACGTGTTTCATCTTAGCGACATGCACATCATAGTTTGTGTGCAAAACCTATTTTTTTACAACCGATGTGGTATTTTCGACGTGAACGTTGCTTTGTACGATCAGTTACATGAATTAGGCATATTCTGGACGTGCGCTTTTGGAAGCATTTCAAATACAAAATTACATAAATTGTCAAACTATTACAAAGACATTACTGACCTACAACCCACAAACATTTCATTTTTATTATTAATAACAGGAATTTATGCACATATTTTTATTTTCTACTCAATGCTGAAACATTTCCTGTTTTCAAATGTATTTTTCTATGACGATGAAATTAACAAGTTTTCACAAAAATACCGTAGCCGGCAAACGAAAGTTCATACTGTAGTAAGTATTTCAGAGCAAAATATGCACCTGTGAAACAGACCACAAAAGTTTTACATAAGTGAACATGTTGCAGATCTCTAAAGTTCCAGAAGACGAAATTATTTTCAAACTTGAATCTCAATTTCTCATAAAGTTCCACATACTAGGTCAAGATAATGTTTAAAACACGCGGTTACTTTGATGTTATGACGTATTTTAATTGTAAATTATTCCCAGTCTGTTTGTATCGTGAATACGAAGAAGCAATTTTATCTTTTAAAAAGTGACGACCTATATAATGTGTATATGGGTCCGTGAAAAAATGCAGCAATTTAATTCAAATACTGCGGCGAACGAAATGAAAAGTTATTACTCAGCTTGCAACGACTTGTTTTAATTACCATGGCATATACATATGTCATTGTTCTGTCGGAACATTTGATTGTCGGCAAATATGATAATATCTTCTTTCATGTTCCCGCACAAAATTTTCCCGCCAAATACGAGAAAGCCACGTGCTTAAAATAGAAGAGGTGATGTTAAAAAATACGCCGCAGTGCAAATATCATTTTGTAGGCCTAATGGCAAGCATGTTTAAAGTGATAAATATTAAATCATTTGCTGTTCTCATTCTTTTCCACTAATTGGGAGAGTAGACATGACTTGTAAACCAGTTCTTTGTTTGAAGAACATGTATTTAAAACTCATATGTATGATTACACCTGGCTTACAACAGAATCCACGAACATTTCGCTGGTTTGTACTCACTTTTAATTTCATTACAATGCTATAAGCCGGGGTTTTTGTTTTTGGGATGCAAAAAGTTATGGAAATATAACTTAAGAAAAATAGTCTTGATTTTGTAGAATTATGTCCGACCCAGGAAAAAAGTGAGGGGTTTGACATAATCATTTACGAAAGATAGATAAACAGATAAAAACAAAATATAGATCTACACTATGTAATTAGTTAAATACTGAAACAAAACATTTTGTCTACTTAAAATTCCAGAAGTTATCCTGCACAAAAATGTTTTAATAGCTACACCGATACTGACGACATGATATACTTGTTTATGTACACCTTTCACAGGCGTTACCCTAAATTTAAAACTCGCTCAAACGTTTTCATTGGATATCGCAGTCGTACCTCTATCTCCATTGAAAATGTAAACACGGGTTATCGTGGGAGGGTTAACAATATTTTTTTTGCATTTTGATGTATTTTAGTCAATTATTTCTACATATTATTGTTATTTAACAGTTTCCAATCATTTCAGTATAAAAAAATAACATGAAAAACCATAGAAAAAATAATTTCGAAATATCTGATTTCCACCACAGTTTTTGTGGTTTCTGGTTGAGACGTAAAAGCGCAGATAACTATAAAATGTATGTATGTAAAATGGGTCTGCGTTTGGAGTCGAATTATTGAGACTAGTCATTAACCAGGCTGATGAAATGAATGGGTGTCAGAAAGGCCCACTTCCAGAAAGGACCAGTACCGAAAAGGCCCAAATCCAGAGAGGGCCATACCAGAAAGGACTAGTTTTATTTTATATGTTAAATCGAAACTTGGGGAAATAAAAGATTAAAAAAGCATATGTACATAGAGAATTTATTATATACAACCAAAATGTAAAGGAAAATCAACAGTGCAAAGTGCATAGCAAACAATGAGGTGCATAAGAAGAATAACACTGGTGATATGAATGATTAAAAAAATAAATAATTGGCATTAATACAAAAGTTTAAAAAAACAAAACATGATTAAAACACATTTATTCACTAAATAATAATCAACATTTAAACAGAAGTTTCAAACAACACATGATTAAAACACATTATATAGTATCCAAAAATGGACCTTTCTGGTACCTTTGAAAAATGGGCCTTTTTGGACTGGGCCTTTTAGGACTGGTCCTTTCTGGAAGTGGGCCTTTCTGGATCCCTACCGATGAAATTGCCCAAATCAGCTTTTTTAAAAATGATTTGCTTCACTTAGAAAAGATTTGAACACGTCAAGTATGATAAAAACATCTAAAAAAAGAGTTTAAAAGTACAAATTGTTCATGTTTTCCTGCAAAAATTTGTCTCCGTCAAGAAAAGACATTTTTGGAATTTTTATGGCTCCGAAAGGTGGCACATTAAAATCGCACCGTCTGTCTGTCCGTCTGTGTGTCCCCACTTACACATTCGTGTCTGGACTGTAACTTTGTCATGCATTAAATGATTTTAAAATAACTTGGCTCAAATGTGAGTGCAAGACCCACATCCTACCCAGTGTTTTTAAGGGACGCGATATTTCATATTTTGCGTCTAATACACATAAAATACAGAACTGGACCTGTAAAATTATTAATTTGCGTCCTTTGGACGTGCAATTGCCGATTTTCACTGAATGCAAAGCGACGCAACTCGTATGGATAACTTTCACGATTTCAGCAGCGCAGTTGTCTTTCTTATTGAAATTGTTGACCAATCGTATGCTCGCGCACCTGCTGTTGTCTAGGGCATTCGGATATTTCGCTTTTTTCGTGTATCTTGGACTGTAAACATACATCGTCTGCTAAAATTAGCGGGTCAAATAGTCGTGTCTAGACAGAC
>JAFMSR010003672.1:0-12729 GCA_022818135.1 Saxidomus purpurata | reverse complement strand
GTGTGCATTCCAATAAAACCCTGGTATGTTTGTATTAAGGGCCCGATAGAACCGCTTTATCCTTTCAAAATGCCCTTGATTCAACAAAAAGTTTGTGCCAGGTGAGCTAAAAGTAATTCATTAACAAATTATATGCGCTACACAGCAGAGTGCACCTTTGCAACTATAATAGAGATTATATGATAAAAATAAATATTTGTGACTTACAAAATTCTATTACAAGCAAGCCACACATACAAGCACATACAATGTAGCAGGGGTATCCGTGTCCTATCGACACATTTCTAGATATGAATCAAGATTGCCGATGACATACGACTGAGGAAGAAACGAGTCCATCATACTAGCTTACCTCGTGTCTTTTTGCAATCTTCATTTTGTTGATGCTGACAATCTAGCTTTCCATTAAAAATTCCAACCCTGCCTTCTCCAAGGAAAAAAACAGAACAAATACATTTAGAAACTTTTTATTGTCAACACATCCGCATTCATTATTCAAAATCGTTATTAGACCCTAACCCTGTAGTACCCAGGTATATCTCTTCAGTGACGATTGTAGAGAACACCAACAGTTCATACAGGATAATTAAACAGTGACACAAATAGTATTGTGGGAATTCATTGATAATGTATGGATGTACACACAAATCTATCATGTCTCTGTCTCACCTTATCCTAAACCATTGTGAACAGGCCTATTTACACAGTCAGCCACCGTTAAAATACAGTTGGCAATTTACAATGGGTTTCTCTTTGAATATACAACCAGGGGATAGATCGTAAAGTAGTTTCTGGTTTACTTTAATGGAGACAAATGTTAGCTGGTGGGAAAAAATGTCGGATTTTGGTGTCCACTAATTTTTTCTTTTCAATAAGGGCGATAATTCAAAAATAGGACAAGCTAGAGTTAAGGTCTTTGTACACTGAAAGTTGTCTCAATGTCCTCTGTCTGTGTGTAACGTCCAAAACTATGCTTTCAACACCCGTGTGGTGTCTAGTTTCACTTTATGCGATTTTTGTTTATTTGTATATTAAAAGCATATTTTTGGACCGTATGACACCTAAGAACGATTGTGTGTACCGTAGATTGTTACACAGCTTATTTGACACAAGGGAATGATGTCGAGTTGAAAAACAGGCCACACTCGGTGGAAATGGGATTTTGTAAGCAAAATTATTTACTCATTTGCTCGCGAGCACTTCACCAGGACGTGAAATGGCTTCAATAACTATTTGGTCATTTGGTTTAAAACACGTAAAAAATAGTACTTGCCATAAAAAGAAAAATAAGAGGCCAACAAAATCCGACATTTTTTTTCCACCAGCTAACTTTTGTCTCGATTAAAGTAAACCAGAAAACACTTTACGATCTATCCCCTGACAACCACCCAAAAGAGAGAATGAGGCAACCATTATTTCTCATATTATTTCATAATGAGTAAAAACTGCTAACAGAAAAGATTACAAAAAATATGAACGTATAAACTATAACAAAATGGAATCCACTATCTACAATCGTTGTTTTACTGACAACCATGATGTGTACCAAGGTATTCTGTACACAGACTTTATACTTGAATAGATGTCTTTCAGCACTCTCTCACACATGTGTGATGTTTACTAATTTCACCAATATTTTGGTATAAATATGTGACAGCAGTTTCGACATACAAAACATACAAAAGATTCTCGAGTTAAAGTCAAGCCATTTCTCTCTTGAGATAGTGAAACAGTTAATCTTTACATGTAGTTGGCAATTTGAACAGAACAACTGACTATGCCTGAAACAAATAAAAAAGGAAATGTATTCATGCTGTGAAATTCAAGTTTCTTCGCAACTAATGTCGATGGTAAAAATATTGATAAGCCTAGTGCCTTTTTTCCAATCTAGAGAGTATGTAAATAAAACACCTTTCAGATCTTACACAAAACTAAGTTAGTCTTGTTTCTTGTTTTAGTTATGCATGAAATTAAATTCACCCTTGTGTAGTAAGACTATTTTTTATGAGCAAGCGAAGTATTAATCAAAACTCCTTATCAAATAATACTTGTGTAAACAGATCCTAGACAGTGAAGAAAAAGAAAGCTAGAACTAATTTCCTACATCTTTAGTCTGTCTTATATCTTGAACTTAATGCCCACACAGCTAATTCATGCACTGTTTTGATGTCAAGTTTGTAAACATATGTAGCACATAGCATTTGTATGTATAAAGTTTATAAACACAGGAAGAAATAACACATACACATTTGTTATCTTCTCTAAAGTATGCATCAAATTCATTATTTTCCCTTAGAACAAAATTACCCAGACATGCATAAAAGACTACTATTTTCCTCTTAAACCTTAAATACTCAGACAAGAAAAAAAAGTGTTATTTCCCCCTTAAGCTAAAGTTATTCAGTGTCTGCAACAACATGTTTTAGACCTGTTTCCAAACCAACTAATAATAACCAAAACCCTATTCAAAATATCTAAAGTTTCTTGTAAAGAAAGGCCCTTACAGAGTCTTATTACTGATGAAGATGTTTGTGTCCTGTACTGACAAAGGATGCACAGGGTTATAGACAATGCCAAAACATATTAACACTGATACAGGCATTGAAATTGCTAATTTCCACATGCATTATTTTGTTGATTCTATCTTTTTTGGGACTTTGGGATGATACAGGTAAACAGTTTATCTTTAATCATGTGTAGAATTTTGAAGTTATTTGTAATCTGGGGAAAATAAATAACAAGCACACAGACACAAGAAAAGAGCATGTGGGATTCTTTTAAATATAGGACTTTGACATAAAAGTAGAAGATTTATAACCACAACAAAGCATGAATACTTGAAAAGCACAACAGAGTCCACTTTAAGCAAAATATATGAAATAGTGTGTCCCAATGTCATTTCCTCAATTCAACACTTACTTAAACGTTTAGCCCATTTTAAAACTTTCTTCAATCATAAAATATTCTCCCGTTACAACTGAAGCCAATTAACAGAAAAATCTAATTCATGCAATAAAAAGCTACCTCAACATGTCCCTTCACAACATTAATGCTGAACAATTCAGTTTTATACAACATAGTACCTTTTCAGATTTTAATTTAAGATGAAAATATTATATCTGCAAGTTTTCTTGCACAAGTCCCCTTTATACATTCTTATAAGCTGTGAGCAACACCATAAGAAAATGTCAAGCATGTTATTACAGTTCATTTTCATACCATGTAATAGTGGATGGTCCATTACTTATGGAATACAACTTTCACATTCTTAGCACTCTTGACAACACATAAAATCAAGGACGGACACCAATCTGGCTCCCAGCCTGTAATATCTTGATGTTTATACAGCAAACCATAAAGCCTATTTCCAAACCTATTTCAAACACTCCTCCTTTATTAACATTTATACAGAATGTTCCATAAGAGTGGGTTCCCTTTCAAACATTAAAATAGACAAATTAAATGTTTATAAGAACATGTTCCCATATACCAACCAAGTCCCATTTTATGTTGACACAGAATATATTATATTTAAATATTATCAGCATCTACTTTTATTTTCAAACTTAGAGAACTTTACATGCTGTCTTAAATATACATACAAATTATACTTACCTGCCTGCCCTTGCATGAATTTGACTCTTAAACTTTCAAAAATATATATGATTTGTGTTTTAAAGATATCAACAGTGGTTTCAGTTGAACTGCCTGATATTTTCATTTTATACAGACCCAATAACATTCAAACATTTAAATTTAAACATTTTTCATGCAATACCTAAGTACAAAAATAATATTCACACACATTTCTGAAGCCCAGTAAGACATACATTTTATTGCCATTTATTAACATAGATATCTTTAAGACACAATCTTTCTGAAAGCACATTTGTTACTGGCATTACTTATGGAAACTGATGTAAATTATTTGTCCTGAATGACCTCATTATGAGTCACTAGCAACAGTTTCTGTTGCCTGGATAACACAATTTTTTAGCACTAGAAGAAGAATAAAGCACTTTGTTATAATCAAATACTTTTAAAGTACTTTCCATCACTTACAATCTTTAGAAACCGAGAGCTACTGATCTGAAATTCAAGAACATTAATTTGTATCAATCTGTGGTATATACATTAAAGCTGCTCGCTCTCCGTTGCTGTTGGAAAAAAATAATTTCCACAAATGGCATACTAATACATAAATATAAAACTAAAGGCTAGAATCAACAATAGAAGTAAAAAAACTAGGTAGGAATTTGCAAAAATCGCTTGAAAAATGCTGGTTTTATGGCACTGCTTCACTACATGATTATATTGGAATTTCTGCATATTTTTTTCAAATCTTCAGATATTCGTGAAAGTAGTTTATACTGGAACCTTTTTTATATAACTGTATGTTCTAAAATATGTTATTTTCATAAAGTTTGAAGAACTTTATCGTTTTACCAAAATCTGAGAGCGAGCAGCTTGAAGTCAGACAAAACTTTAGTTGTACAGTAGTGATGACATAACACATTTGATGCTACTTTTTCCAGCTACTCGATTCATATCTGATATACAACATACAGGAATTTCATCATGATATACCTCTGATAGTGTACAGAATCATATTCACAGTATCTCATATGATGTTTGACAAAATATCACCAGCCAAACTGTAAACAAAGTCTGAATTTCCACTATCTATTTGCAATGACACATTTACAAGGTGGAATGACTTAAAATGTTTTCAACTGAAGTAAGATTGTCCTGACAACCATGCTGACAAACTGTTTCAACCCATCCATAGTTTTATTTTATCAGTAATTCAGTGTGGAGCATCTTTTCCTTAGGAGTTTTCACCATTTGCAAGCCTCGTCTTGTGAGACTTCATAAAATGTTCAACATTTTATGTTTTTATTTTAGTCAATGTAATCTCAACGAATTGTCAAGTTCACATATACTGTCATATCATTTAAACATGACCCTGGTAGTGTTGTAAGCCTGAAGTGCCTAACTCTAGGCAGTGACAAAACTATATCAATACATGCCTAACTTTAGGTATTCATCAAGAAGTCAATTTGTTACTTAATGCCTGTTTCAATATCGATGCCACATCCTTGCTGCGCCCAGTGTCATCATCTGAAACAGTTAATTTGGAGGCTTAACATGAAATCAAAATCTTAAGATAACAGAATCTTTAGTTAAAGGTATGTACAGCTGCTAGGATAATCAAACCATTAAACCTTAATTATCCTACCATTAATGGCAATATCTTCACACTAAAAATGCTTAAAATGACACACTACATATTTCTTCAATGAATTCTATGAAGCTCACAAAATTGTGAAGTTACTGGATTACAACCGTAATGCCATAATGCCAGTACCACCTGGTGTATAAACAGATCCCCTGGGTGTCTATTACATAGCAGTTCATACACCATGTCGGAGAAAACAAAATCACTTTCCAATGACTGAAACAACAGTATCACGCCCTACCCCTATCATCCTTCTCATACTACCACCCACTATGGTCTAACAGTGCCATTCAATCTAGAAAGCAACACAAATTTCTTATCTGTAAGTCTACTAAGAATTTCAAAACATCATGCTTAGCTGAAATAGTACATAAAACATGTTTAGACTAAGCTCTCACCTAGGTCATCTGTACTGATAACATCTTTTTCTAGTTTGAGTTTTTCATGAGAACATTTCAACATGGCTTCCTCCACTGTGTCTTTACTTATCAATCTCAGTATCTGTACCTCTCTGGAGCAGTAAATACATGATCTAAGTAACATGTCATTCTATATTATTTCCATGGGTATCCAAACTTCCAAGCAGAGGGATATTTCTCTTCACCCTAACCCCACTACATTTCTACTTTGGACTTACCATCTTTCAATTTGGACAGTCAACTAATTCGTTTAAAAGGGTGCTCTGTGAAAATTAACTGCCTAAGATGTGCAGGTTGATCATGATCTGCACTGGGTATAAAGGCAGAATTGCCAGCAGTGCAAGGGTTAACATGCTGTCACAAAGTGATCTGTCAGACCCCAAGCATGAAGAAGTGTATGTAATAGTTTCTTCGTTTGAAGAGGTATGTGCCCAGAGGAATTCATAATACAACATGCACATATATGGAAAAATCAAATAGCTTTCTAAATACCATGAAATTGAAAATTAAAGGGGCTATAAAACATCCACTTTACATTAATCAAACTATTTAACTGGGAAAACCAAAAACTTCACCTTATCTAAATAAGTTTATATTAAACATCATTTAGTGCATATATGAAACTACACAGTGTACTAAACATTCACCTTGTTTGTCCGACCCTGTGACATCTATCTTCTGCCTGTTTATCATTGTAAGGGTTAAAGTCTATATCATGAAGTATCACAACATTAGCAGATGTAAGATTGATCCCCAGACCACCAGCTTTGGTTGACAGAAGAAACACAAATATAGCTGTATCATTGTTGTAGTCGTCTATCAATCGCTGTCTGAAAAGTACATATTATACATGTTTTTTATTGCATAATCAAGATACACAGTGAAAGTGTCTAGCAGAAACACAAGAAGACAGGCATCTAACTGTCCCAGCATTAAAGTTACTTAACAAATATTATCTCTCTGTATTTTATTTCAGCATGTCCACTTTAACACACTGATAACAACAGTCCCAGCAATAGCGTCAAGTCAGAACTCATCTTTACAGGTATAATCATTTTTGTCTTAAGAATTCTTTCCACTTCACTCCCATGTTAGGCAGGAATGCTCAAAGACAAAGCTTCTAGCTTGAGTTAACACAGGTCACAACTGAGTACATTTCCTCATAAAATACTGATGGCATAGGATTACCTAGTAAAATCCGTCAGTGAAATTCAAACCCACACTTCCTTGAATATATCAGAGAATGACAGACTCAGCTTTTAAGTTTTTGCATTAATCTGTGTTCACAGTTTAAAATCTTTACAAGGATTACATTACAATATGTGTTCTTACATCACATAGGGTTTCAAAATAGCTAAAATATCACCATACCCACCTTTCAGGAACAGGTGTCGAGCCATCTAGACGTATATATCTGATCTTTTTTCGTTTCAGAAATATTTCCATTATGTCTAAAACTGTTGTAAATTGACTAAACAGTAGCACCCTGTTACCCTGTTCTCTGTGAAAGTCAAGTTTGTGATCTAACACATTAAACTTTCCTGACTCGTCTATAAATGACTCATCCAGTTTATAGTCACCTAAATACCTCTGAAAAAAGAAGAAATTTAGAATAAGTTTACATTCTCCAAACAAACCAAGTTTTCAAGAATAATGTGTTTATATATGGTATTAATTTTCAGCAATTTTATAAACAGGCAAGTTCACTGTACACTGAATTTTTCTGCTCATTTATAGTTACATGCAATACCTTTGATTTACAAAATTTATCTGACACAAAAATATAAACAGAATACCTTGTAATACAAACAACACTTGTGAATTTCAAAATCTGACATTGTCATCATGTCCTCGGCAACAAACTTTGGTAATGCCCCTCGGTCTTTGTGGCTCGGTTCCTGAAAACACATCCACATTTGAAATACATGTATAACACAACAATAACCTGAATTAATTAAGCAGACAGCCTTTTCTTATCTTGGAATTATCAATATAATTGTCCATTTGTACAGATCTGTTTGATTACTTTTCATTGGCGGTGTATTTCTGAACGTATTCATTCTCATATTTATTTGAACGGTACCATTGATAGTTTTTAGAGATCACAATAGTATCTCTAAATATATACAGCACCATTGTAACAAAGAGTACATAATCAAAGATGTGAAGGACTGCTACAGTCGATTGTAACAATACCTCACAGAGAACTTCTGCCATTTCTTTGATCATACTATCTGTGTAATGAGATCTGTGTAACAGCGGGTGATTGGCCGCCTTCCTCAACTGCATCAACATCGCCGACCTATTTACATTCTCTTCTTTATTCTCAGAGAGCTGTGTGGTGAATGAATTTATCAAGCGGTCGTACAATTCTTGCTGGTCTGGTGTCATTATACAATGTTCTACAGCATCTAATTTCTTAGGCAGCTGACTCATCACCTATACATCATAAAGATATACATGTACTAATTATAAGGTAAATATAAAAGGAAGCATTATTTAATTTCTTCTTTTCACAAATCTAATCATTTTAAATAAATTTACGAATATCTTATAACTATTTACTTGGCTGTTTCAAAGCTTGTTTAAAAACAAGAGCTGTTTCTAAAACACTTATATTCCCTCCAAACCACAAAAGTAGCTGCAATGCAAGAAATTGCTTATGATTTAGTGACTAGAAGTCATCAAAAGGGGTCATCAAACTTCCCTATCTAACCTGGCCCTGCACAATCTCTAGCTTACTTTCCTATCTAACCTGGCCCTGCACAGTCTCTAGCTTACTTCCCTATCTAAACTGGCCCTGCACAGTCTCTAGCTTACTTCCCTATCTAACCTGGCCCTGCACAGTCTCTAGCTTACTTCCCTATCTAACCTGGCCCTGCACAGTCTCTAGCTTACTTCCCTATCTAACCTGGCCATGCACAATCTCTAGCTTACTTCCCTATCTAACCTGGCCCTGCACAATCTCTAGCTTACTTCCCTATCTAACCTGGCCCTGCACAGCCTCTAGCTTACTTCCCTATCTAACCTGGCCCTTCACAGTCTCTTGCTTACTTCCCTTTCTAACCTGGCCCTGCACAGCCTCTAGCTTACTTCCCTATCTAACCTGGCCCTTCACAGTCTCTAGCTTACTTCCCTATCTAACCTGGCCCTGCACAGCCTCTAGCTTACTTCCCTATCTAACTTGGCCCTTCACAGTCTCTAGCTTACTTCCCTATCTAACCTAGCCCTGCACAGTCTTTAGCTTACTTCCCTATCTAACCTGGCCCTGCACAGTCTTTAGCTTACTTCCCTATCTAACCTGGCCCTGCACAGTCTCTAGCTTACTTCCCTATCTAACCTAGCCCTGCACAGTCTTTAGCTTACTTCCCTATCTAACCTGGCCCTTCACAGTCTTTAGCTTACTTCCCTATCTAACCTGGCCCTCCACAGTCTTTAGCTTACTTCCCTATCTAACCTGGCCCTGCACAGTCTTTAGCTTACTTCCCTATCTAAACTAGCCCTGCACAGTCTTTAGCTTACTTCCCTATCTAACCTGACCCTGCACAGTCTCTAGCTTACTTCCCTGTCTAACCTGGCCCTGCACAGTCTCTAGCTTACTTCCCTATCTAACCTGGCCCTGCACAGTCTCTAGCTTACTTCCCTATCTAACCTGACCCTGCACAGTCTTTAGCTTACTTCCCTGTCTAACCTGGCCCTGCACAGTCTCTAGCTTACTTCCCTGTCTAACCTGGCCCTGCACAGTCTCTTGCTTACTTCCCTATCTAACCTGGCCCTGCACAGTCTCTAGCTTACTTCCCTATCTAACCTGGCCCTGCACAGTCTCTAGCTTACTTCCCTATCTAACCTGGCCCTGCACAGTCTCTAGCTTACTTCCCTATCTAACCTGGCCCTGCACAGTCTCTTGGTACACAGGCTCAAATACAATAAATGTACAAAACAAAATTCTCAAAACAGATACATAAATTCATTTCTGAAACCAACCGAAAGTCCAGACCTTCAAGCACTTTAATATCTTAGTATTTTAGTACTGAATATTACATCTTACAGGAAGATCTCTCCAGCGGTACAAGCAAACTGAAGCAGCTCAGTTATGACATGACAGGATCTGTATTGACATACCTCAGATTTCAGCCTCCTCAGTACAAAAGGTCTCATGATTTGTTTGGCTTGAGCAATCCGGTCCTGCTCATACCTACTTCTCTTCCCATCAGGGTCATTTTTCTGGAAATAAATTAAATCAAGTTACGTAACTGAAAAGCTTCCTTCATCACTGTAACCATGAACGCAAAGATAGAGAGACCTAACTTAAACCTTTCTCTTCTCGACCTTTACCCTGATTAATCATTGCCCTGTCTTAGATGCTACCAGACATAAAGTTTCTTCAAAAATGCTTGTATCAGAGGGCTAACTATAGCTCTACAACAAAACTATTTCTACCGGTAAGTTTTAAACTCAATCTGACGTTGTCATCACAACTGCATACTGAATTTCTTCAAAATGTTCTCAACATCATTTGCTTTGAAAATCATTGTGGTGTGAATGTACATCAGACAAAGGCATCTCTATAGGCCTCCCACATTGTATGTGCATAAACTGTTACGCTCAGAGGAATTGTGTACGATGTAAAATGGTATGTTAGGCGTTAAAGTTAAGAGATACAGATTTTGCAGAGAGAAGATATATATATGACTTACTGAGATCATTGTGAACATGCGTTTAAGCTGTTCTGTCTTTCCTATAAACATATCTGGCATGACAAAACATAGTAGAGACATCAGTTCTAGCAGGTTGTTCTGCAGTGGAGTACCCGTCAGTAGAAGTCTTCGGTGGGCCTGCAAAACACAGTAGTACATTATTATACAAATTTGGTAAACTGTTTTGAAAATTTAATATCTATGGAATAGTATACCAGTACAGAATGGTCTCTTATTTGATACATTTAGTCCTATGGTTATAAAACTGATTTCTGGTACCAGTCTCAAATACTTGGCTTATTAATAATGAAATGCTAAACAGTACTTATTTCTAGCCAATCAGGGACTGATATACAATGCTGCTGTATGAAAAGTTTTATAATTCTGGACTAAGGCTAATTTTCAGTAAAGTTGCGTACAAAACAGTCAAACCAAAGGCCATAAATGTAATCTTAAGTCTCCAATAAATAATAAATATAACAAGAGCTGTCACATGACAGCACCCTCGACTATTCGAAAGCTTGTTGGTAAAATGGGGTTTTTGTCTAAGAACAGGAGTATTGTGTAATTGTCTATAAGAATTAAGGTCAAAGATATGAAACTTGTTCAAAGACCTTTGTAAATGTACATTACATTCAAGGCCTTACTCTGGATTCTGCAAGCCAACTGGAGGGAGGATTGGGGGGATAATTTCAAAGAAATACATGACCTTGTATATTTGATCATGAATAATTTTGTAACTTTTCAAAATTGATATGTATAGAATTAAAAAAGCATGACCGCTTCATGCTGCATAATTATTCTATGACATTTCAAAAGAAAGCCATTTTGAGTATTTCCATTTTAGTCTGGAAAAACTGTGACAAAATTCTAAGTTAAAAAGGGCATAAATATGTCAAAAATCAAAAACATTGGTGAAGATGTTGACAGTAAATACGTTCGATAGTATTCTATCTTTAACAAAACATTCAAAGTTAAAAAGGGACACAAATCTACCAAAAATCAAAACAGAGTTATCGGGATTGTTTCCTCAGGTGTAGATGTTGATGGTAAACATATATTTTGAGTTTCAAGTCAATACCTTATATAGTATTCAAGATATTTGAATTTACAAAAAAAAAATACCAAAACTTCTAAGTTAAAAAGGGGCATAAATCTGTCAAAAATCAAAACAGAGTTATGGGAATTGTTTCCTCAGGTGTATAATGTTGATGGTAGACACATACTTTGAGTTTCAAGTCAATACCTTATATAGTATTCAAGATATTTGAATTTACAAAAAAAAAACCCCAAAACTTCTAAGTTAAAAAGGGGCATAAATCTGTCAAAAATCAAAACAGAGTTATGGGAATTGTTTCCTCAGGTGTATATGTTGATGGTAGACACATACTTTGAGTTTCAAGTCAATACCTTTGATAGTATTCAAGATATTTGAATTTAAAAAAAAACTTTAACCAAAAATTCTAAGTTAAAAAGGGGCATCAATCTGTCAAAAATCAAAACAGAGTTATGGGGATTGTTTCCTCAGGTGTAGATGTTGATGGTAGACACATACTTTGAGTTTCAAGTCAATACCTTTGATAGTATTCAAGATATTTGAATTTATAAAAAACTTTAACCAAAAATTCTAAGTTAAAAAGGGCATAAATCTGTCAAAAATCAAAACAGAGTTATGGGGATTGTTTCCTCAGGTGAAGATGTTGATGGTAGACACATACTTTGAGTTTCAAGTCAATACCTTATATAGTATTCAAGATATTTGAATTTATAAAAAACTTTAACCAAAAATTCTAAGTTAAAAAGGGGCATAAATCTGTCAAAAATCAAAACAGAGTTATGGGGATTGTTTCCTCAGGTGAAGATGTTGATGGTAGACATAACTTTGAGTTTCAAGTCAATACCTTTGATAGTATTCAAGATATTTGAATTTAAAAAAAAACTTTAACCAAAAATTCTAAGTTAAAAAGGGGCATCAATCTGTCAAAAATCAAAACAGAGTTATGGGGATTGTTTCCTCAGGTGTAGATGTTGATGGTAGACACATACTTTGAGTTTCAAGTCAATACCTTTGATAGTATTCAAGATATTTGAATTTATAAAAAACTTTAACCAAAAATTCTAAGTTAAAAAGGGCATAAATCTGTCAAAAATCAAAACAGAGTTATGGGGATTGTTTCCTCAGGTGAAGATGTTGATGGTAGACACATACTTTGAGTTTCAAGTCAATACCTTATATAGTATTCAAGATATTTGAATTTATAAAAAACTTTAACCAAAAATTCTAAGTTAAAAAGGGGCATCAATCTGTCAAAAATCAAAACAGAGTTATGGGGATTGTTTCCTCAGGTGAAGATGTTGATGGTAGACATAACTT
>JAFMSR010003671.1:0-12729 GCA_022818135.1 Saxidomus purpurata | reverse complement strand
ATTATAATCCTACAAGATACTTTTGGTGATGAAGAAGAAAGTCCTCCCGTCTTTTTTGTTTAATTTATCACCTTCCACACGTAAAATTAATCCCGTTCAAACTGTCCGGCTTGGGTGCCAATTGCTTGATTGTTTATTTGATGCAAGAACATCTTCACGCAATTTGGAGTCGCAATTTTCATTGTTGTGTGCCCTGAAGTAATAATCGTTTATTTCAATAATTAATGCACCTTCACGGGGTGCAGTCGTGTTTGATTCACTACAATCAAACTGAAAACACCTTTAATCTCGTAATTAGCCGTTGTATTTTTATTCAATCGGCAATGAAAGAAAAAGGGGCGTAATCCACGTTAATTAAATGATCGTTTCCTATGTTTCGAAAAAAGTGATCAGCGTCACAGTTTCTGGCTTATTAAAGCGTTTTTTTAAAGGCCGATTAACTGAATTCTGCCATTGTTGATCGATACAAAAATCATTTTGTGACGCGATTTGTCATGCGACCGTTTTACGAATTAAACCATGCTTGCACGAAATTCGGATAAATCGTTATTCGGACAATGCCCCTAGCATGTTTATCTGATAAATGATGATGAGCTTCCGATAAACAATGTTTAGTACTTGACGACAATATATCTAAGTGCCCCTGTCCCGAACAAAAGGAATACCTGTGAACAACGTGATTTTCTAAGTAGTTTCCATAATGCCAAGCCGTTTTGTTCACAAGTTTGACTGTATAAGAACTTTAAACATTAAATCAGATACCAATTATCAAAAAAGATTAAATTATCATTATATGTTAGTACAATTTCTCAAAATGATTGTTATCATTACACCACATTGGAAACGAAAGAGAGAAAGTCACTTTGCGGTCAATCATCCAATCCCACTTTTTACCATTTATAAATGTTTTTTCTTTTTGTACCTTTTTGTTATCTCAAGGATTCTTTACCTGCTGCTCTAACGAAGATGAATCAAAACAAACTGCTTTTACATGTTGGTGTCAGGCCGAACTGAATTTCTACTGCCCTTTGGCTTAGAGCTATATGCAGGTGTTGTGCAGCCATTTCATTGTTACTACTTGAAATAAGCAATTTCTGTGTACATTTTGTATCAATTACACGTTTAACATTCTAAGAAGTTTTCTTTAAGAAATGGAAAATTACTGGAAAAATTGTGCAAACTCTGTGTGTGTATCCATATGATAGAACTGCAGACAGGAGTATATAATCCCGAGGTATAATGAACCAATGTGTAAGCAGTGCTTTTGGTTCCACACTGAGACAGAAACTGTTCAGAATCCTTAAACTGCTCATACACACAACACATTGATACAGATTCCCCCCCAGTTACAAAATATCAGAGAGAACATAAGCCCATTGGGGGAGCATCATCAACAAAGGTTTGCTAGATGTGGATGAAGTTCGTTTTGAAATATACAAGAGAGTGCCAACAACAGCTCATTTTCCCTAACCTACTGAACAGTTATAGTGGGAGTTAAATAACGCAATAATACATAGTCAGTAAATTAGATTCTAACGCAGGCACCCATTAGTACGGTATTGCTTACGCACGAAGATCGTGAATAAAGCGCTCTGAGTACCCCAACAGCGATAAACGAATATGCTTAAGAGATAACAATGCTGTCACTTACCGGTATGCCGGGGGTACCACTTGTATTCAATAATGAAATGCTTTGTTTATGGTACTTTTAATTAACATACTATTGTTTATGATCAATGCTATGTTTATGGTATATCAATTGCCATATGACTATTATACTGAATTATATGTTTATGGAATACCATTGCTATACGTTTGATATTACCAATGTTATGTTCATGGTTTACCAATTGCTATGCCCCCAGTGTTATGCTCAATGCTGCTTGTAGTCATTATTTTCCCCTGGCTGTACTAGATGTTGCTTCCTTTGTCTGTCACTTATAGTATATTCATTTAACTTTTTTACTATTGGTATGCTAGATAGCCTTGTTTATGGTACACCTCATTTGCAATACTAGTGATTGCTCACTAATACAATGATTATAAGTATACACCCATTTAACAATACTAATGTAACGCTAAGTGCTATGCCTAATGGTTAACTCATTGTTAACATTATGCTCAAACTCAATGATCTGCTTTCATGGTACACTAATTTGCTATACCGGTGTTATTCTCAATAATCTGATTATGGTATCACCCATTGCTGTAATAATGGGTTTAGCTAAATGCTATGCTGATGGTTAACCTCATATAGTTTAACTATTATTGGATGTCTAATGCTCTAACTTATGGTATGGGTAGTGCTTTATGCTGGTGTTTATGATCATTGCTATGGTAATGTTTTCCTGTTATATACTATTTTTTATAGTCAGTGCTATTCTTATAGTATACTCACTGTTATACTAAAAACACAATTTTTATTGATGCTGTGCTATTTCGATATTCATAAAACCTTATTAGGGTTATGACTTCCTCAGCAGTGAAGGATATTAAATTTACGTAGTACAGTTTTTCATCACAATAGGAAGGTTAATTCACGCACAAGACCCAGGTATGTACCTTTAAAGGCATGGTCATGGGTAAAGATAAGGAAGGAAATTTGGACACATAAGATGGTGTCTGGGCTGACTGCATTCATGTATTAAATGATTTTGAATGGACTCCCTTTGCTGTAATCATTCATCGTATTAAACGACATATAAAGCACATGACCCAAATCCATTACAATGAAAATATACTGAGATCACCACTTTGAAATTATCGGTAACAAATGGACCACAGATGAGCCGTATCCCCGGATATACACCTGGCATCGTGTGCTGGGACTCTATAAATTGGGGAAGTTAGGAGCGAAAATTTATGGCATGTCGCACTAGATATATTTGTAGCACTTTTAATCCACACATCATGCCCATGCCTTGTCAGGGCTGTGCCACCTTACTCGTGAACTAGGACTAACTTAACCACCTCGGTAACTCCTGGTGGTAGTGGTCCTTCGAGTGCCCGGGAGGTCGTGGGTTCGTTCCCTTGCCGCGTCATACCAAAGACGTAAAAATGGTACCAGTAGCTCCTTTGCTTGGCACTCGGAATTAAAAGTGAAACTGAATTCTCTTCTCCCATACCCTACCATCAAGAAAGAGGTGTTGGTAGTGATTAATATAAGTTGTATAACTTGTTTCACAATCGACCTAAAATAAATTAGTATAAACTTAATTAACAGGACTTCCATTTTATATTATTACAATCTTCTCTACACTAAGACTCAAAGTCCGGACTATAAATTCCTCATTCAAAATCATCTTTTGAATTAATTTTATAATTGTTTACACTGAGATTGTATGTCGCCTACAAATAAAGATTTTCTGAAATCATAACAATTGGCTGGCGACTTGTGCCTGCTCATCTGATTTTCAGGCTAACGTTTGCCAATCTAGCGTCAGAGAGCATGTGATAATGCAACTTCTTTATAGTTGTTACAATTGAATTAATGCAAATAATCCCTCACTCCATGTAATCAAAATGTTGACTAAAATATCGAACCGCGAAATATTGTCTAACAATAAGAAAAAAAGTGATTACATTGTGCTGTTTTCTTTTTGCTAATTACTTTTGAGTTCATCTGGATACACTGATCACACGGTGAAAACTGTATGTTTAGATAGTAAGTAAATCTACACATTGCAAGGCCATAGCCAAACATGTGACCACACCACGTCATTCAAATGTATATCGTCAGTCCTGAATTCATGCAATAACTGAGCTAAAATATAAGGTTTTGTTCTTTTTAAGCAATAGTTAAGCTTTACACTAAGGAGCTAAATTCATTTTTGTTGCCGATCTTATTTCGATGATCATTAGTCAAGTTTAGATCAACCTTATATTATTCAAGAAACAAGTACTTCTGCAGTTCATTTAGCATCTTCTTGGCTTCTTTGTCTTTGTTTCATCTTTCTCGTTTTCTCGAAGAATTTAATTTATACTATCTCTTATACTGGATTTTACTTTTTTTATAGTTATCAGTTTGACAAATTTTAAATTCATACCGGACATGTACATGCTGGGACCAGTCTCACGACTTCATGCTCCCCACAACATACAGTAAAACACTTACCAGTTTACATATCACACATCAAGCACTCATTACACATTGTATAATTAGTGGCGTCAAATCAAACTTCTGTTGTAAGACATTTGACATATGGCGATATAGCGTTCAAATGGACTTCATTTTGAGCAGTGTGTTTAATCTCTACAACCACATGGCAACGAAACCTGTAGCATATTACAGCCTTTAATCTATACCCTAACAACAGCGATGTGCCACAACATGTATGTCTCCTAAAAATAAATTCTTTTTTAAATTTTCTCACACAAATAGTCAAGATGTTTCAGCCTTTGACACTTCAGATGAACGATCAAATTACAGCCACCTTGTTTGACAAACATTTACCTAATCAACAAATATTACTGAAACCATATCAAAGTAACAAATTAAATCAAACTCCTACATAAAGCAATTAACATTCTCCAAAGATAAACACCCATGTTCTATGAACGTAAAATGATACTAGTAAATAAACCACCCTATTAAAAGACAAGAAGCATAAGAGAGGAAACTATCAGAGAACCGTACATCTTGTTTGAGCCTGGAAATTATCAGAAATAGATTACCTCTCTGTAATAAATCATATCCAACCATTACATTGTACCTTTATCTACCTTCTTAAGATTATTGAAATGTTCAACTTGTTGCTGCGGCAACATTTAAAAGCATGATTTGACAATGGTTGGAATGTAGAGCAAACACAGAGTTAAATTCAGTTAAATACAATCACTGCAATAATCAAAACTTTCGAATGTTCAATCATGCGGTCAATCTAAAGGAACCCGCAGATGTGACCTATCTATTAAAACCATTTTCCTTTTATGTTATCTTAAATTATCAACCTTACAGCCTAGCGTTACAAACAACACCCACATAATACGTCGCACGACGATTCGATACAATGATTTCACTTTCCTTCAATAACCGTTCACTGGAACACTTTCACCTCAACAACAAATCTTATTGTTTTCCTAAATAGAGGTGCTAATCATCCTCTGAACTGGTCCGACCATTCCACCATGCTTTTTTGTGTCATCATTAGCAAAACAGACTGTCAGTTTTTGTTGATGGAAATGGTGCCCGTGTTGGTCAGTAAATGGCAAAGTACATGTATCGGTATTTCAAATATGAAATTATTTGATCGTTTCAAAAAAGCAGGCCGGCAATAGATGTAAATTGGAAAGTAGAATTTATCTTCCAATAACATCAGCCACTGAGTGACCACTTCATGTTAATTCTGAAAATACAAGCACTGACGTACCACTAGTGATAAAATTTGGATCTGTGACAGAAGTGTACGAATTAAAACAGCTAAGCAGTCAACCTCTTTTCAATTGTTATGTTAGTGGATACCTTAGTTTCCTGACATACTATCAATACGAGAATGCTTTCATTAGAGACAAAAAAACTAACATAGAGTCATAAAATACATGTTCTTGAGATTTTCATAAGCAAAGTATTCTTTTAGTAAGCTGGCCCTGTCAGTTTAAACACATTATTCAAAATACGTCCCTATATCATCTTTTCAGTACTCTTCTTTCATTATTTTAGGCAACATCTTTTCCCAGCATAGAGACATTATCATTCTTGAGCACCCGCTTGAACAACAGTTTGATGTTGCGTCTTTCCATCAAAACGTCAAAATTTTTCTCATCTTTAATGAACTATACTTTATTCCCTGCTCATCTCCTTTATGACAAATGTTTTTGCAAAAGTACTCGAAACTCAATTAAGTGGATGCGGTCAGTGGCGTGGTCACACCTTTGGTCATATATTGTCTGGTCACATGATGTGGTATCGTGGTATGGGCAAATGTTGCAGTCGTGATCAGGTCATGTGTCAAAAGTAAATTTCCATAGAAATGTATATCCTTTGCAACCGGTATATTTACATTTTACACACACTCAAAGCAGACCTGCGGTAATTTTGTAAACACTGTATCCCGTTATAATACTTTCGGTTTACTGTGCGTGTTGCAACGTCAGCAAATAGATTTAGCTGTAACAGAAAGAAAAATTTCTAATGGCCCACCTAAAGAGGTCACGCGCAGGATCTGTCTGCTAACCTACACATGCACCCTTTTGCCCACGAGAGGTCAATATACCTGGTTTGAGTACTACATGTCTGCTTATATCTATGAAAACATATTTTCATGCGCTCAAACACAATCTCACAGGGGCCTGTACACGAACGTTGATAAATGAAAATTCACCAACCTGGTAAAATTGTGACCAAGGTCATTTTTGGGTTGTCTTAAAGTGTCAGCGTGCGCACTCGGACGTCTGAGTTTTTTCCCTGTTCTCCCAGGAAGCTATCGGTATAGCCTTTAAATCCACACAGACAAAACGTATTTCCATACGGTAAATGTCGCTATTCTAGGCAAAACCTGTCTTAACCAGCGTATACGGTTTAGTACACACGTTAAAAACGTTCCCAAAGGATATCTGCCCTGTTCGAGCTCTTCGCTAAACATAAGAAATGATGCTCATGGTTAAAAATACAAATAGATCACTAACTGTTTTAGAAATTTTCTTACAAATCTTTAATTTTTTTGTAGGGTTAGTTGCCAATTTGAAAACGAATAAATATTCTATAATTAAAAGGGTTATTTACATCACCTTTTGCAAATTTATAAGAATGAAGAATTAAAACAGTATGCATCAGTATACTAAAATTAAATATACCCGAGTCTTAAACATTGAATATGCTTTTGAATAATGAATGTCGTGCTGATACGTTTGTACACGGTTGAGTAGAAAAACTAGGTGCTGATCCTAAAATAAATGTCCATTCAAATTAAGCATATATAACATGTTCATATTAATATTATAAACATAATTTATTAACGTGCTAGTACTTTTTTCTAAGTCAACATGAGGTGAAAATATTCTGTTACATTGTTTGAAAAAAAACAATAAATATCTACTTAGCTCTGATGTTTACGGCTGGCTGAAATAATTTATGCACCGCACTACTTAAACATGCTGTGTTTCCAATTCATTTTCTCTAATTTATTCTAACCCAAAACTTTGGCAACTCTTCATATTTTGTTAACACTTGACTTAAGGTTTTTTAAAATTGGTTTCTATATATATATATATATATATATATATATATATATATATATATATATATATTATGCATATACGTATACTTTGTTGACACCGATAATATAAACGTTAGGAATGAATCAAAAAATGAATGAACATAAGATCAGGATGAAATTGCATAATTTGTAAAGGTTTGTTTTTCCTTCTGTGTCAACATGATAAATCATTTATGGGGATATGATTCACGACACTGCTGTCTGTCGTCTTTGTTTTTCAGCTGTTTTGATACAAGGCCGCACATTGTGTCAAAGATGGTTGATAAGGACAGTCTTCATTCGTTATTAACTAAAGATTCGGGAAAATAGCTTTGCCTTGCGAAGTATTTCTAAAATCTCGAAAAAATAAAGATTGAAGATAGATTTGAGCCATAGTTTTATGCTACACTGCTTCCGTTTGTATCATAACAAAAGAATAGTTGCATGTGATAAGATTATGTTACCAGCTTTGTAGACTGCGTTGGGAGAAAACTGCTGATATGCAAGAAGAAGGGACACCATGGCGCACGTAAGTGTTATGCTAATGTTATATAGCTTGTACATTTGTGGACAAACTCTAACGTTCCAAAATAATAACATATATGATTAAACTCTCTAAAGACAGTGACAAATGTTTAAGTTACGCATATATAACAAAATACATTTTCTATTCAAATTTACCTTTTACTATATCTATTGTAAATACTATACACTCTCACTAGTCATTATTTTAGTCTAATCAAAATAGATCTTACAGCACATCTTTTTCATCGTGCATGTGTGTACAGTGGTGCTCACTTAATACTTTCAAACGAATGAAATACGAACGATACACGATCAAAAATAATATCGTGCCTGTTACCCTCCCTACTAGGAAATACTGGCATTATTTAACATCCCCAAATGTTTGCTACTGTGTGTACATGTATTATTATTTTTGTTCTAACGTTCCAGAAAATATTGCTGGCAATTAAAAATGGTACATGTATTAAACGTCCACGAGTGTAACACGGGTACCAAATTATGCAATCATGCAAAAATAAGGATATGACTCAACCTATTTTTCCCGGAGTGCATATCATTAATTCAACATTTTCGGAAAAGGCATAACTACTTATCATTAAATTTAACTGATTATATGAACTGCAATATAAGGAAACACATGAAAAATGTTTTAACGTTTTTTATATGCATTGATCAAGATCAACTTTTATTGTTCTACAGCATAATCAAATTACCAGATACACAACATTTCACATCTTGCAAATTGATATATGTCCATGAATTTCAATTTTACCACTAAAAAAAGAAAATGAATCCAAGGGCATGATCCCATGAACTCTTGATCTCAAAGGAATCTGCCACAACTATAAAATCCAAAGTATTTATAAATGGTCACAAAACAGGAAGTACTCTACCTTAACAGCGCTGTACGTTTTATAACAGGTCCTAAAAACTGTGAAATGGAGCCAATAAGGTAAGAACCGTTAATCGTTTTAAGCTGCCTATGCATAATGCAAAATACAAGAAATGCCAGAAAAAGGGTTTATTATAGTTATATATATGATATATGCTAAAAAAGTAACAAACTTAGGAGGTTGTATTTGGATTGATATACTCCCATGTCAGTTAAAAGGATACATCCGTTTTTTCAAAATCAGTAAAATAAATCCTAGTTTTATAAAAATGTCTTTCCATTTAAAAGTGAAAACATATGGCGTTTTGGCATTAGTTTATAGTTTATACTAATTTATTTTAGCTCGATCGTGAAGCAAAAGCTTTTGAGCTTATCGAGTCACCCCGTGGAGTCCGCTTCCTGGAAAACCAGCACTGGTGTCATATGAGGTATATACTGGTTCGGACCTTGGTGGGGTTTCGAACCAAAACCTCCGGGATGAGCCTAGACACCTCAAATCCCTTCACACCACTGCTCCTCAATGTTTTGGCATTTAAATTTAGAATACAGATGATCACTTGGATGATGAACTATTCAATTCAGTCGGATCACACACGGGTCACGGCAATGAAATGAAATCACACCTGGGAGAGTGAAATTTGTCAGTGGGCCGGATAGCTCAGTCTGGAGATATTTCGTCCTGCGCAGCAATTTCAGTTCGAACCTCTCCTCAGGCTGTGCACATTGTACTCACCTCTGTGACACTGAGGTATTATGCGAAGCTCAACGTACCTGCTTCGCCAGTTTAGTGACGCTTGCAAAGAATGTGATTACACTTAGAGCAGGGGAGTTCTGATATCCGAGGATGTATTTCAGCCTAAGGGGAAACGTTTAAGGGTACTTGTACTCCGGTTTATGGCTAGATCCCCTTTCGCCGTATCTCACGTGAAATTTGGGTAAACATATCGCAGGCCCTGGTATGCTCTTTAGCTAAGGAACAACTATTTCTAGTTGCATAGTTTATGTTGGGGTATCGCACTGGTATTGGTTTAGTAAATGACTATTGAACTGAATAATAATTTTGTATATTCATTTTGTGATGATATTTTGGTATTACATAGTTACACACATATTCGAAATAGAACAGAGATAGAATGATGAGAAATTGACAGTTACATATGCAAAAATATATTAATGAAATTTCCGTTTTGGGCATGGTGCTTCGTCAAAAAAAGTAAACAAAAGCAATGCAAATGGCAAAGGTGGATAAAGTAGCACACTCAGCTAAAACCTGATACATTGATCATCAAAGTAAACAATTTGTGTCTACACAAATACAAATTTAACAATACAAGAGAGAAATGTTAAATTATACACAATTCATAAACCTGAATAAATTTTTGAATATACTCAGTTATATTTTGGGATACTTAGTTACCCAAACATCGTTTTTGTCCAAAGATTGGCCTGAGCTGCCTAAACAGTGTTTTTTGACAAGATTGACCTGAGATGCTTGAGGTGATTGGTTAATAAAAAAGTCAGTGAAATATTGACAGCGGTAAATTGGACACAAGTAGTAAAAGAATTGAACACCGACTCGGGTATAAGTGGCGGAATGAAATTAAACGACCAAAACAATACGATATCTGATTACATTTGTGTCGCAAACGTAGGACAGATCAACTATGAATATTCTCATTTCGAATTTGGTGGTATCACTTATTTCATGACCTGACTTATCCTCTATGTGTTTGCAATGAAACAAACCAGCCTAGAATATCACACAACAACATAGAAACGTTCTTTTTCAGGGTTTGATAGAGTCTGTCCTGAAAGTAGCACACTTGATGTGGATACATACAAAACAGTATTTCATGGAAAAGGAACGCTCAGGATCAAGAAAAATCAACGAATAGAGAAATGCAGTACCATTGCGCTTGACAGCAGTAATTGGGGGCACCTGGGACAGGGAAGTCAATTACTCATCACCCCATCAGAGGGTTGAGTGCTGCTGAACATTCATTGGCTGCCGAAGTTAATTCTACTGAAAGGTTGTATTGTAATGTTCTTACCGTATGCTTTTGAGATATTTAATCGGACATTAACTGTTTTATTTCATAATTCTAGATTTCACAGCATAGTCAAAATTAAGCAAATATTAAGATACAGTCTCATTCCTTTTGCAAATTGATATATGTCCATAATTAATTTAATACTAAAAATTAAAATAAAAAATTGGATCCCGTGTTAATTGATTCCATGACCTCTTGATCTAAAAAAATTGGAAATACTGGTTCATGAAAACTGAATAAATTTTTAATATCCTCTTATATTTGGAGTTATTTAGAGTTGTCAAACAATGGTTTTCTTAATCCATAGATTGACTTGAAGTGCTTTATGAGATGATTGGTTAAATATGTCATGTGACTTGAATTGCAACGTATAGGATAGAACAAATATGAATATTCTCATTTAGAAATTTGGTGTATATATCACTTATTTCTACAGACCTGACTTAACCCCATGTGTTTGCAAGTACAAAACAAAATGTTCATTCTAGAATAAGTATACAATAAATTATAGAAACGTTCTTTTCAGGTTTGATAGAGTCTGTCCTGAAAGTAGCACAATTTGATGTGGATACATACAAAACAGTATTTCATGAAAAAGAATCGCTTGGATCAAGAAAACAACGAAAAACAGAAATGCAGTACCACTTTGCGCTTGATACAGCAGTAATTGAAAATTCTGGGAAAGGGAAGTCATCATCTATCAATTCTATCAGAGGTTGAGTGCTGAACATTCATTGGCTGCCGAAGTTAATTCTACTGAAAGGTTGTATTGTAATGTTCTACCGTATGCTTTTTGAGATATTGATCAATATTAACTGCTTTATTTCGGCAATTTGTGATTTCTTTACAGCATAGTCAAATTAAGCAAGATTAAGATACAGTTCTCATATCTTTGCAAATTGATATATGTCCATGAATTTCAATCTATTGACAAAGCAGAAATGAAAAAGATGGATCCTGGGCACCTGATCTCACACTCTTGTTCTCAAACTAGAAATGCTTAGTCTATAAACCTGAATAATTTGAATATCCTCTTATATTTGGAGTTATTTAGAGTTGCTCCAACAATGGTTTTCTCAATCCATAGATTTGACTTGAAGTGCTTTCTGAGATGATTGGTTAACATAAGTTTCAAGGGGACTTATAGGTTGGAGTTAGTAGATTGGACACAAGTAGTAAAAAGAACCGAACACTGACTCGGGTATAAAAAAGGGGAAATGAAATTAAACTACCAAACAACATGATATCTGATTACATTTGAATCGTAAACGTAGGATAGAACAAATATGAATATTCTCATTTAGAAATTTGCATATATCACTTATTTCACAGACCTGATCAATCCTCATGTGCATACAAGTACAAAACAAACTTTCAGCCCCAGAATGTTGTATACAAAGAAATGAAAGAAACGTTCTTTCAGGCTTCCATAAAGACTGTCCTGAAAGTAGCACACTTGGATGTGGATACATACAAAACAGTATTCCATGAACAAGGGAAACGCACATGTGTACGCATGTGTTAAAAAAATTGATGTTGTTAAGAATTTATATTTATAGAAACATTATTTCTCAGGTCTTCATAGACTGTCCTGAAAGTAGCAAACTTGATGTGGATACACATTAAAAAGCATTCTATGTAAAGGAACTGCTGATTAAGAAACAGCTACGCAAAGACTTAGACACGTGGACTACGATAAAATAATACAGCATAATTGAAATTCTGGGACAGGAAAGTCATCCTTATCAACGATCAGAGGGTTGAGGTTAAATATTCATTGAAGAAGGTTGGTTGTACTGGAAAGTACAATGAAAAAAAGCATACTCAACATCCGGATAACAGGAAGCTTTCTTGGGATCTTCCTGTGTAGGAACAGACAAATTTCCGCAGAAAAAAGATCTGTTAACATTTTAAGGAATAGAGGATTTTTTTATCATTATGAGCAAAATGCAGACTAACAGAAATAGACTCTAAGAGCAGTGTTGAAATACAAAGCTCAACAAGAAATGCTTTTGGGTAAGACTAAATATAGACACTGAGATATATAATGATAAATGTGACCACCCGA
>JAFMSR010003670.1:0-12732 GCA_022818135.1 Saxidomus purpurata | reverse complement strand
TTGTCGGACTTAGCTCTGTAGTAACTAAAACTGTATGTACCTGCAGTACTAAATAGAGATTTTATTAAATTACAAAGCACTGCACTTCTGTACTGTCCAAATAAAATAAAAAAAACTTGACGTACTAAAAAGTTACAACCTGAAAAATTGAAAAAGTTCATACAACCATTTGTTATCAAAGTATGACCTTGATATTTGAGTTTGTATTCACTATGCTGTGATTATAAATTATATATATATAAATTATTAAGGTTATTTCATGTGTTATATTCTTTCATCATCAGCTACTGTCTCTAGAGTTTCAATGACTTCTCTATAAGAATAAAAATTAAGCAGCTATGTAGCATTATCACTTCAGCTGCACCCTGGGATTGTATCTTAATATGGATGTTGTCTGGCCAAATGATGTTTCTTGTGAGCTATCAATTTGCTGATTTTACTGTTAACTCTTTCCTTATCTTCATCTTCAAAAAATCACCGTAGGTGAATTTCCAAATAAGGAGTAAACTCAGAAGCGAAGTTCTTCTTTAATGTTAACTGCATGCTGTCAATACATCGAGTAACCCATTATCTCACTCCTCACACTATCAATTCTTTTCATTTGATGATTTTGTTTCTCCTGTTTTGTTTATTCCAAAGCTGAAAATTGAAAAATCTACTTTCATGTATATGATGTCAAGTCTCATCACCAAGGTAATATGATGAATAAAAAAAAGAACTCATCTTCCAAACTGATACAGCTATCTGGATCACCACATAAATCCTCTTCAGTTAACAAATTGCAAATGAGGATCGTCTTTCTTCTGTTTGTTTCTTACATCTTGGTTCATTGAATTTCCCTCAGCACTGCATGTACATGATGCCTTTTTTCTACAATAAATTAAGAAGAAAAATTATCAATTGCATTTTGTAAAGGTTAAGTCTTACAACTAATAACCGATACACATACTGAAAAGTTACTGACTGAAGAGTTAACAGTGCAGGTTATGAGCTGACTACATGATTTTGAGCTGCACAAGAGGCAAAGGGGTAAGCAAACTGCTAAAAACTAAAAACTGATGCCCACGGGCAACATATGTCATCCTGTTAGTTGTCAAAGATTACAACTCTTACCAAATAGAGATAGGTCAAAATTCACCTAAATATTGGATGGAAGATGGCAAGTTGTACCACATATAAAGGTAGCCCTGATTTTTCCTCATGATGAGGGGGAAGAAATGTTACAATAGGAGCTATTTATAGGGAAACAAAGTGGGAAGAAATTTAAAACAAAGGAAGCCTATGGTGGTGAAAGACGGTAAGGTAAAGACCAAAACTTCTCCATAAGCGACATGAGGGAAATGGTCAGGACACAAAGATGGGCTCTGAATTTGACCCTTTAACCTCTAGGGACCTGGTCTCCCGTGGCTACTCGACACTAAGCCCATGGTGGTGAAATATTTGTGCCAAGTAACATCAAAATCCTTTCATGCATAAAGCAAGAAATGCTCCGAACAGCTGGTTCCTTGAGAGTTTGACATTTAACCTCTAAGAAGTGCGACTTTGACCTTAGACCTAGGGACTTGGTTCTTGCACATGACAATCTGTCTCTTGGATGGTGAACATTTGTGAAAATTAACATCAAAAATCCTTTCAAGCATGAAGAAGAAATGCCCTGGACAAACATTCTTGAGTTTGACATTTAACCTCTAAGTGTGACCTCTTGACTTTAGACTTAGGACCTGGTTCTTGCGCGCTGACAGTACGTCTCATGATGCTGAACATTTGTGCACAGCAACTCAATAAACTTTTGATCCATGGATAAGTTACAGCCGAGTCACAACTAAATTCAGACATGACGGCAAGCCTGCTCTACAAGGACACCAGCATGCACATGTATACACTGAACCAATATTTGGACACCTATATTGAGCTAAGCAACGTGCTTGGCAAAAATGGCTATGATGTTTGAATAAATATGTGTTGACCCAGGAATCCAAATGTACAGGGATTTACAGTAGATTGTCTGGTGTAGTGTATTAGGATTTGTTTGACGTGCCGGAATTTATCAAACTTGTAATGTTTGCTAAATATGAACTATTTTTAAGCGAAAATGAATTAGTATGAACTAATGACTTTTCGAGTTGAAGGCTGATTCTGGCTGCCTGGCCATCATTTTGAAGTAACATCTTTTGTATTTTGTGTGATTTATTGTTAGAATGGTCTTCCTAATATTAAACCCCCCAAATGATGGGTGACGTAATATCACAGATCTATAAACCCTTGAGCAGCAGCATTTTATAGATTTTAAACTTCAAAATACTCTGTGGTTTAAACTTTGGTGTACTTAGTGAAATCCTTAGACATTTCTAATCTTTGAGACTTAAACATATCTGACTTAAATTGCCTGAATGATTGAACTGTTATTTAAATAAAAGATTGTCAGTATTTTGACAGTCTAACTTGGAACCCACAAAAGACTTTGTACTACTTGATATCTGATATTTACTCAAATTTCCAGAATAATACTTCAGTTTAGTTTTTAAACTTCCAAAATGATTCAATCAGAAACTTCCAATTTGAAAATAATTCACAATTCCAACTAAGGTTCAATCAACTGATTGTGAACACAGCTGTTAAATGCATTTCAATAAAACTGAACAAATGGTGCGAATATAAATAAAGCTGTCCTGCATGACCAATAGTTCTTCAGTATAGCCTGAGTTTTGACCTTGAATATTGAATAATTCATAGGTTCAATCAACTGATTGCGAAAATACAGCTGTTAAATGCATTTCAACAAAAAACTGAACAGCTGGTGCGAATATAAAATAAAGCGTCCCCGCTGACCAATAGTTCTTCAGTATAGCCTGAGTTTTGACCTTGAATATTGGAATAACTATAAGTGAGGAAATTCAAACTAATTGCAGTAAGATTTCAGTAAAACAAAACCTTGGTTCAGTGCTCAAAATTGAGACTATAGTGTACTTTTTAAGCCCTTTGCATATCTATGTTATGTAATCTTACATAACATACTGATAAGAGAAATTGAAGCAAAGGTTTAAGTACTGCCTAAGGCAATAAAACAACTTGAATAGGCAGTGGATTAATGAGGGACCACATTCATTCTTAAAACAAGAGGATAAGATTAATTGTTCAATGAATAATGTACAGACCACTTTTTCTACTAGTTTTTAATGAAAGCTAGCTATGTGAACTGCAGCATTTTGTTGGAAAATCCCAAGTTCTTTAATAATACCAGACATTAATTTCGCCTTTCAGATTCAAATGCGAAAATGATAAAATATTTCACCTTAAAATTTGTGATCTTTTTAATATGCACACTATTTATTGGCAAATAAATATTGTTTAATAATCAACATACCATCAAGTCCAAAATGTACAGGGTGACTGCAATGTATTGAATTTAGGGTTTAAAGCTGTGGACAACACACAAAGTTAAGGAAACCTAAAAGCAATATGCAATAAGACCATACTTAAATAAAGAATGTTTCAGAAATATCAATTATATTGGTCATGTTGGTACATTAACCTAATACCACTGGCACTGGACACCAAATCAATAGAAAAGTAAAGGATATACACTGTAAACTCTATTTATACAAACTCTTAATACCATATCATTATCCGGAGTTTGTTATATCCATATAACATTTTCATAAGAAAAGTAAAAATAAAGAAGAATCTCGGGGCAGAGAAAAAATATTATTCCCTTATATCTGATTTCCCTATATCCACAGTCTTATACAAATTTTTTATATAAATCAAATATCATTTCTTAATAAAATATCATAAAAACCAGAATACACAAAATTTAATAAACAGTTTTAAGAAAAACATATAGCACTGATTTCTGAGAATGCTCTTTAAGAATGGTGTTGATTAATGTTATTTTACATTGGAAAGGAAGAGTCACCCAAAAAGTTCCTGTCGGCCGGTCAGGGAGAGAGGGATACATGTACATGACGCCATGCAACTTCACACATTGGCTTCCTCCCTTCATTTGGAAAACAAATTTCATTAGCATCGCCCCTACTAAAGGACCAACCATTTCTGACTTTGCCTTGCTTTCTTAAAGCACATTTACCTGCCGAACTCTATACTTTAACATAGACACTGGTCGTCAGGACTATATAGATGCATACGTTAACCATTATTTTTAACTAGCTGTCGGTTCAGCAACCCGAGCCAATCAGATCTAACCACTGCTGGGATTGAAAACTTTGACCCTCACCCTACTCCCAAGGCGATGCCATATACCCGAGAGTGAGCGTATGTATGCATTGGCAAAGTGGGCAAGGAGGGGGCGGATTAGAGAACCAGACCTTTTCATTCTAAAGGGGGAGCAATTGATTTAAATTGCTTCTTAGAAGGACGCTTGTTGGTAAACAGAGAAGTAACATTACTGTTTCATTAACCCTTAAGTCCCTGTCAAAAATACATGGTTATTTCATTGTCGATATATACTAACTAAAAATGCGTTCAAATTTGCATTTGTGCATATAAATGTTAAATACTGCAATGTACAGCTGTTTCTCTTCCTCAGTAACAACGCAGTTTGAGCCCCCAGAAAGAAATACCTGGGTGACGGTCAATTTTTTATAGGCTTTTTGTCATGTAAAGCTATGTCGCTAAAGGGGCACTCCCAAAGTACATCTAGCAGATTAAATTCTCGAAACAAAGATTGTAAGTGTTCAATGAACGCAAAATGATAAATAAATACAATTAAAAAAAAAGAATCGGTGGAAAAAAAAGCCTCATTTTTGCACAATTAATCAGGTAAGTGACTCATCAGCTGTCATGGATTGACTGGATCTCTATGCATCTAAACTTTTGAATAATATAATAATCAAGAAGTTGACGATCTTTGTTTACCTTGAAACTAGATTGTTTTTATAATAGCTCTATGTTTCAAAAGTATGACATCACGAAGCCGAGAATAGTAAAACTGCAAAAATTATCAGTACCCGGATGTGCGAGCTGAGAATTATTTTTATGAAAATTAAGGAAATCGTACATACACAACTTAAGGACTCGGACCACGTTAGAACAACAAACCACAGTACCAGTAGTACCATGAGTACTGTACAGGGATACAATTGTTTGTGAACTGTTAACTTAAAGTCTATTAAAAACTGACATTTACCATATATCTGACGGTCTGATCTACAAGATATAGATATGTGGAGGTTACTATCCCTTACCCGAAAAGACAAGAATACTTTAAATTTATCATGTTTAATTATTATGCCTCAATGTTTTATCAATGTTCACACCCATAACACAAACTGAGTTAGCATTCTACTGATTCTGCTAACACAGCAGCATGTGACCACTGGAATTATACTGTCGATACTGTAGCGTGGTGTCTATTTTTGTGTTTTCCTTGTGATGAACCTAATGTCCATAACAGTTTGTCAAATACCGAAATTATAATTTTTTAGCTCTTACCATTGTGTAACAGCATTCCTGAGAAGTTGAATTTTCATACCAGTACTGGTTGAAGTCTACATCCGGACGCTGTTAAACATATTTTACGATAACTCTGGTAATTTTGTATCTGGCAAACTTTTAACAGAAGTAAGTTGAGTTCTTCTCCAAAAGAAAACTTCTAGGAAAAGATCATTTATATATTTTTTGCGGCCAGGTAGGAGGTCGCCAAATTGCTTAATTATATTGCCCAACTGTACCATGTATCGGACAGCTTTTAAAAGATTTCATTTTTGTGATATTAGCTTTTGAATTGTGTAAAATGTTTCAATCATTTTGACCCATAAATGAAATTCCCCATGAAAAAAGTTAAACTTGTGATTTTTTATTTGCCGGGCCTCACAGAAATATCGGCATGCACGTATGTCATTTTCAATTTCCTCTCAACAATGTTAACATGCTTTCAGTGACTAACAAAATAGTGAGATTTCTTGATTAAATTATTATTATTTACATTATACTGTCATTTTTGCACTTTGATGATTGAAATCATGTCTGTTTGATCAAAATATATATGTTTGTAAAATATTAATTAGAAATAATCTATGACTTTGAGTGCTTTATCGGACTGAAGCATCACCGCGAGGCGATGTACCTGGCGGAATAACTTCACTAGGACAAAAGCCTTAAATTATTTTGATTCTTATTATCTTATAAGCCGAAATGTTTTGAAATGATCGTAACTACTACGGACCTTTTTGTCAGTTCGGTAATGTGTAAAATTATACATAGTGGCTGTTGGAATTCACTCATCTATACAGGCAACCATTCAAGATAACACACTATATTATACAAACTTTTTAGTTTTAATCATCTAATACATGAAATATGAAATAATGACTGTGACATTATGCAGAAGATGTAGATTCAGAACCGAACAAAAGGAGACAATCAATTAATGCATACTGTAATTTAAACTTTTTTGAACGTTTTAATGTGGGTAATGACGTCGGTGTGATGACATAAACGTTTTCATTCTTTGTTTGTCTCCCGGAATCAAAACAATGCACGACTGACTGTGAATGCTGAATTTCTTGACTTTTGAAAGGAGAAAGCAATGGGACGGTACTCTAAGGGCTACCGACGTAATCAAATGATATGTAGGCTCTTAAACAAAATTTCATGTGACTGATGTACTTATACAATATTATTCCTCTTTCTATATATTTGATTTAATTTAGTGCACAGGGAGTAAAGTAGAAAAGTCGGAAGGAGCTACTTTCCATGTCGAAACTCTGCCTACATAAAGCACTCGAATTGACTTATAGAAATAAACCATCAGTAGGCATATTAGAAACAATAAATCACACTTTTCGCAAGTGTCCGGTTTGATTGTCGTCCTGTCTGGTGGTCTCCAACCAGTAAAGTAGAAATTATTATTTTAATGCTTTCCAAAATTTTGTAAACATAACATGAGCTTAATATCAGTAATAAATGCAAGACACCTACATTTCTGGCTGTAGTGACCATTTTTTGTGTACTCTATGTCTAGAGTGGTGGAACTTTGCTGGGTATCCTTATGCTGGTGAAAAAAATGCTATTTACAGAAAAACAGATGAAGAAATAATTTTCAAGGTATATTCAGCATTGATAGTCGATGAAATGCTTTACAGCAAAAACGTGAGTGATAGCCGCGCATGCAGCTCTGTGACCCCACGACAGCAGATACATTTGTTCTGGATCCATTTCGCTAGAAAAATTCTTTAATAATAAACTGCAAAATCAACCACTTAAAGGTTAGTATTTTTGATAAAAACTTGTTCTTTTTGTATAAAATATATTTCTGTGGAAACTGTCATTTCTTTTTAGTTAATATTTAGGGCTTTAAAAACTGTTTCCCACCTGTTGATTGTCAAATATCACATACCACTTAACATTGGTTCCCTTCATGGTTAAGTTTTGACGTGTGTCATGTCAATAGCTCCCCAGAATGACATAGTCACCTGACGATGTCACATCAACATCTTGTTTTACTGTTTGCTTAGGATAATATTGTGTTTCGCTGAGCAAATCAAAATTGTTAGAATTTCCTGCTTTCTCAACAGCCGATATACAGTTAACTTCATTCGCGTGAAACTCGAAGGTCTGGCGATTTTGGTTTGAGGATCGGTAGTTCGAGCAATCGAGGTTTGTCAGCATGGTGAAGTCACGGGGTCGTCGTACATCTTTTATCGAGACCACATCGGGAGTTATTGCACCTACAATGGTACACACATGTAAATGTGCATGTATCTTATGCAAACTTGAGCTTACCTTGATTAAAGACAAATTAAAAGTGTTGTAATGTAAAAAGTATGAAACGTTTGTCATTCATTAAATAATTTATTCAATTTTCTGAAAAAAAAGCAAACTTAAAATTAAAGCCAATCTACATTTTATATATATTGCTATATAAACATCGTGGAGCGACTTTCAGTCTGTTTGGTACATCATAACCTTTAATTGCGAATTTAAGTGTGAATAACAAACGACAGCGCTTGTGTCTGACAGCTGATTATCAATGCATTGTTTGCTCGATAATTGAGATTATCACCTTTTATTGTTCGAGCCAAAGGATGTACTTTACAATGGAAATAGATCTGGAAGGGACGCGGTACAGGTTCGAGAGATCGGTGTTCGAGGTTTTGGTGGTGGAACAATATGGTTGATATTGAGCTTTAGTCGAGACCGCCGATCGGTTCCATTCGGTAGTGTTCGAGCGAACGGTTTAACTGTGCATTCAAAATACCTCGGCAGGGTTCCCCACTCTAATCTCCTTGTATGGTCCTTATAAACCGATACTTACTCAAAAGTATCTCCACAAACGCACAGGTAGTCGAACCATAGCCAAACACCATTACCTATATATAGTGGGTGGGGTATGGTTCGACCTCCTGTCACACAAGCGGATCATATATGGATAAGATTTGCAAAATAGTCACCGTTCGTATTCTGTCCCATCTATTTCTAAATTAAACAAAAAAAAACATGATTAAATTTCACCAGCTTTTCCTTGCTTACCAGTAAATACTTGTTATTGGATATTTTGTCTAACACAACCTTCTTGTCGTTGTTCATGTCGAGATCCGGCCAAAATACCGCAACGAATTAATCACTGACTTTGTTGTTATAATCTGCAACCCATCTTGTGAAATAATGTACTGGACTGCAGTTAACAAAAACTAGAAGGGACATAGTGTCACATATATCAAAATTAAAATATCCGGGGCCGGGATACTGATAAATTAATCACAAATTTGTCCGGTAGTTTAAAAAGACATTGCCTCTAAATTGTTTCTCTCTGCAATAATTGATCAGAACGGTCTACCAACTGTGAATTCCTGCTCTACTGTAGATTATTATTTTTATTATTTATATTTTAATAACATTATAAAGCAGGTCGCATTAACATCGGCACTTAAAGTACATTTCAATCATTATTCTGACAAAGATATGGTTCGTGCAGTTAGTGAAACGACAACATCCGTGAAAAAAACGGGCTGGGAATCTTCTGATTGGCTGCTGGTTTGGACACGCCTCTTGCAGAATTACTCTTCCATATTTGGGTGACCCGTTTTTAATCTTTTTACCGGCTGTTCTTTCCATGTTGGAAATGAGCCATGAAACCGCAGTAAACGTGTGGGAAGTGCCCGCGTTTGCAGGCGTTTCCCACCACGCGGTAACAACCATACCAAAGGGTAAACGGAACAAAAACGTGAGCGCGCCACTGTATGTAAACAACCTGTCCAATTGCATTTTTGTGTTTCAAGTTGCAATGATGTACACTGCACAAGTTGAATATAGACGTGCAAAGAAAAAATTGTAATAATAAACATGTGCCGTCATTTCATCGTTTATTCTAAAATGATTCATGCTTTTGTCTATATACAAAAAGAATTGAAAAATTATGCTATATTAAATCATAAACAATGCAGGAACCGATATGCTGTAAACATTGCGACCATATTGCACCGCATGACGTTAAATGAGTGTTCGCATAAAACGCTTTGCATTTATTAACCTTTTGTAATATCTGGTCATGTTAGAGTCAAAATATCATCCTTCCTCAGCTTTGTAATAGTCTTATAAACTATTATCTGTCATACTGAAAGGAGCTGTTAAAAACGGCTAATTACTGTGTATTAGTGCTCCAAATCATTGTTTTTAAACGATGAAGACACCGCTGGAGCAGCTGTTATTTCATAAATAAAAATAGTTATTCGTTCAAATGCAAAAAAAAAAAAAAAAAATCTAAAAGGAGTTTAATTTATTACTTCATACATAAAATTTGCTGAAGTATTCACGCTTTATTCGGCAAAAGTCATTAGAATTATATTTGTTAACAATTGAATTATATACCGACAGTTGTGAGTTACTGTCTGTCATTGCCGCGTGACAAAAAAGCACCTTTAAGAAATGACCGAAAATGCGGCACACAACACAGCAGAAAATACCACAGTACGGGGTGTAACCATACCGAGTATGTATCGCATCTCAAGGAAATTGCTTAATATATGCCGAAGTCTTATCGCGCGCTTCTCATTGCACATGTTACAGATGGACTGCCTAACTTTGCCATAAGGATACTTCTTCCTTAATTTGGTATTAAAGTGATCAAACCCAGGACCCTTGTTGAGATGCGAACGCAATTACTGCCCCATAGCAGCTCTACCATTAATTAAAACTAGAATTAAGGCATGTATTGCTTTTAACTTTGGTTTATCTCAAGGCATTTTAAACGAAGGCAGTGGTAAGGTAGCCGGATACAGCTTCATAGACTTTGTATAACTGTGAAAAATAATAGTTACTGTGAAAATAGGTCCCGAACAAGCTGAGGAGAAAGAATGGATGAACACACCATAGTCAAAGCGGCAACTATAACAATGCCACACCCCCACCTCAAGGTAGCATAATAAAATAGAACTATCACTGAAGGTAATGAATACCCCCAAAACCCCATCTCTGAACGCCCTTACTGACACAGTATTCTTAATCATATCACATTTGATGCTCTTATAATTGGAATATGCACAACGACTGTAGAGTGTGCTATTTATCTCTTTCTGTATAGCATTATTTTGACCAGAAGGGTTAAGAAAATCAGAGTGCACAATATTTAATTATCTTAAACACCTGTCACCTTGACGTAGTGACCCAAAACATTGACCAAGTCCAGCAGGGCATGGTATTTATTACTTTGTGAAATATTATTAAATTGTGACTAAGGGTTTTGGAGATAGGTGCACCGAAAATATTTTACTATCAAAAAGCCCGTGTGCTGTTGCTGACCTGAGTTACCAGAAACATGGACCATGCACATCAAGGCATGGAACGTATCATTTTCTGTGAATAATAATTAATTCTAACCAAGGGTTTTCAGGGATTGAGTTCCATAGGTCTACGGATAGACGGACAGACAGTCAAGCTGAATCCAGTATACCCCCTTACTTTGTGCAACTGGGGTATAAGAAACATTTTCCGCAGGTCGAGACATTGGTAAATTGTTTTGAAGAGGTGACTGAATAAAAAAGCCCTTCCACTACAATAAACAGTCCTGTTCTTTTTCAGTTTTTCCTATTTTTATTTTTGTTTCCTTACAAGGAATAGTATGACTGAAAGCTGCAATGAAGATTCATTCTTCAAGGAACTGAGTTCCATTTAAGTTGCTCATCTGAGTGTCCAAGCTAACAATGTTATTAATGTCACTGTAGTACTCTAGTTCTGTGGCCAACCAATACTGTATGTACTGCAGTACTAAATAGTATTCTATTAAATTGCAAAACACTGCATTTCTGCATTGTCCAAATCAATTCAAAATCTCTCAATGCATTAAAAGATTACAACCTGAAAAATTGAAAAAAATTTCTCAGCGTCCATTTGTTATCAAAGTGCGACCTTGATATTTGAGCTTGCATTCACCATGCTGTGATTACGAAGATTATATATATAAATTACTAAGGTTATTTCGCGTGCTATATTCTTCATCATCAGCTACTGTTCTAGGTTTCAATGGCTTCTCTTATAAAGAACAAAAATTCACAGCTAGCGTAGCATTATCACTTCAGCTGCAACTTGGGATTGTATCCAATATGGATGTTGTCTGGCCAAATGATGTTTCTTGTGAGCTATCAATTTGCTAATTTACTGTTATTCTTTCCTTATCTTCATCTTCAAAAAATCAATGTACACATGAATTCCAAATATGAGTAAACTCAGCCAAGTTCTTATTTAATGTTAACTGCATGTTGTCAATACATCAAGTGTTCCATTGTCTCCAGCTCAATTATCAATTCTTTTCATTTGATGCTTTTGTTTTTCCTGTTTTGTTGTTTATTCCGTTGAAACTGAAAAATCTATTTTTATGCATATGATGTCCAAAGTCTCATCACCAAGGTAATATAGTCAATAAAAAAAGAACTTCATCTGTCATCTGGATCACCACGGAGATCCTTCAGTTAACAATTGCAATGATTGTTTTCTGTTGTTTTTCTATCTTGGTCTATTGTACTTCCCTGTACTGCATGTACATGACGCTTTTCTACAATAAATTAGAAGAAAAATGATCAATTGCATTTGTTTTTAAGTCTTACGGCTAATAACTTATACACGTACTGAAAAATTACTGGCTTGAATAGTTAACAGTGCGGTTATGATCAGACTGCATGATTTTGATCTGCACAAGAGGCAAAAGTGTAAGCAAATTGCTAAAAAACTGAACTAGATGCCCGATGCAACATGTCATCCTTGCAGCTGTCAAAAGGACTAACTCCTTGCAAATAGAGATAGGTCAAAATTCACCTAAATATTGGATGTAACATGCATGTTGTACCACATAAAAGTAGTCTTGATTTTTCTCTACGGCGAGTAATAACAAGAGCCGTCAGTAGGACAACGTGCTCGACTTTTTAGTGCTTGCCAACAAAAGAACAAAACTTTGACAGTTAAAAGGCACACAAAGACTTTAACTAGGAATTTATAAGTACAAATCAAGAGAAGAGTTATCTTCTTTTGCTTACAGATAGGTCTTACGATGGTACGTAAAGTACTCAACTTTCAAAGTAATATCTCAAATAGTTGAAGTTAACAAGTGGACAAGAATGAAAATTTTAACTGAGTTTCTAAGTCAAAAAAGGGCAATAATTCCAAATAAAATCCTTGGCCGCAATTACCTTCTCCTGCCCCATGTTTGGGAATCAGGATAGTAAGCAAGTATTCCAACTTTCAAATTAATATCTCAAACAGTTCAGTCAAAAGTCGACTGGT
>JAFMSR010003669.1:0-12741 GCA_022818135.1 Saxidomus purpurata | reverse complement strand
TTAACCTGGAATGATTATCATGAGCGATTAATCTATATTGAGAGAACTTGTTTCGCAATCGAAAAGAAATAATTTTAAATAATTAGACTGTAGTGTGAATCACCTTACCAAGGTATGTTGTATATTTTCTGACGAAGACATAAAGTTGAAACATGTAAATTGAAAACTTCGTGTTGTCTTGATTTTATTTATACTTACCAAGGGGAAACATACTGAAACCCCATGTCCGCTTGATAACTCTTTAGTATAAAATGTATCTACGTATGCTCTCTGCATGCAGATATATGGCGTATATTACAAGCAGGTATCTGATTATTTCAGCAAACGAAGAACATGTACACTGATGTTTGCAAACAACTTTTATTTTTTGAAGGTGATTTTTGTGTCGAACTTTCAGAGAAAATGCGATACATAGGGATCGCTTTGTCCGTCGGTCGGTCCGTCACAAAAACTTTACGTTGGCTATAACTTTGTCATTTCTTAAGATTACTTCATCAAATTTTCAAATTGTATTGCTTATGACAAAAGGGTCGTGATGCCCCAATATTTCGTAGGTCAATGTCATATTTGACAGAGTTATGCCTCTTTTTGCACTTAGTTTTTGTCACGAAAACTACATTGCCATTTCTTAAGATTTCTTCATCAAACTTTCAAAGTACATTGTTTATGAAAAAAGGGTTGAGGTGACCCATTATTTCGTAGGTCGAGGTCATATTTGACAGAGTTATGCCCCTTTTGTACTTAGATTGTATCAAGAAATTATTGGTTATTCTGACAAAGTGTAAAAGGGCGACACAAGTGTATTCCTGAAAGCCCAAATCAACTTAGCGTTTGCACTATAATCGGATTGTGCCCTACAATAACCATTGGAACTTTTTAATACGCTAATCAATAGAGTGCAATAAAATCAAAGTAAAATCTTCCTAACAGTCTTTTCATGTACAATCAGTTTTATGTAATATTCTTCGCTGTTTGCACAAGAACTTAAAATACAAATAGAGCTGCATTTCAGCCAACGGAGGCTTTGTCTAGGGAAGACGCCAAACGGCGCCTTACATAAGCAACTACTATAGTTCCTTTGAGCGCATTTTTGGGAAAGTCTGGTAGATGGTATGGGTCTTATTTTCGGTATTTTCGGAAAATCAGCTAGAAGGTAGAAACTGAATTTTCTAAGTCGTTCTATATTTAGTCATTGATCTGTTTCGAAGACAACGCCATATGAAACAATAATGAAAGCATTGAAAGTACTGATGGGACGGCTGTGATGGCATGTGTAAGTTTAGGCAAGCAATACTGAAATGTTCAACTCCAAGTGAAATACCGAAATTTTCACTCCAAGACGAGAAAATAATCACTCAAAAGACGTGAAAGTGATCATTCATTTATTTTTGGAAATCCTGTTTAACTACTAAGTACGATTTGAAATGCTCAATTAAAAGAGACTTAACTGCTGAAATCCAAGACGTTAAAATGTGAACTACATATGGAGGTCAATTTCAAGGAAATCAAAACTGATTTACAATTCTCGCAAACTTGTGTTTCATATTGCAAATTTGTAATGAACTTGCAATGCTCAAAATGTAGTACTAAAGTGCTATAGTTTAGTTTGAAGAAACTATTATCAGTCCTAATTTTATAACTGCAGTCAAATCAGCCGTGCAACCCATGGACACAGACGGTACACGAACACTAAATGAGTATGCTAAAAACAAAAATAATATCAAACAGGGAATGCCACGTACCAAAAACGCAGCCTCCCCTAACTCATAAACAGTAAATTCTTAAATTACTTCGGATAGAATTTTTTGTGTATCGCATGTCAACAAGAAGGGCATAGCCTACTTGTTTCATACATTCTCGTCATTCAGGAGGCAGACTACAGTTTTCTTGGCTTTTCACACAACACTCGACTCCGCAACTTTCAAAACCACAACCCAAACACTGTAATCACATACCTGAAACAAATGTAGTACATTTTTAGCATGATCATGTGTGACTCAATAAAAAATGCCAGTAATTTCAGTCCGAAACCAAAACCGTCATCCACCAGCTCAGCATTCTGTGTTTTCAGATATCGCGAAATCTGACGACAAAATAACACATTTTGCTAATGTTTACACTACCACTGAAAATTCTTCTACACTGATGGAACCAACTGCTACACTGTTTCCGACTCTTGAAACACTGTAAATCAAGAAAACAAGCTCCATGCTACAAGGTTTCCATACCGTTTTTTCAAAATTTCAAATCTCCAAGGGTCCCTGTCAAAATGAAACTTGCATTCCCGGCTAATTCTAGACAGACATGCTTTCGTACTTGGCAGCCATTACGTCACTAATGCAAGGTCAATGTCACTGGTTTCACTTTCATCAAATCACTAAATCTCAATACTTGACAATGAAAATGCATATATAGCATGTATTAATATTATCAACCAAGACCATGCACTTGGATCTGCATTTTACCTCTAATTTGTAAATTTAACCCTGGCCAATTCGTCACTAACAGCCTGAAACTGTATACTGCCTCCTCAGTCCATTCATTTTATAATTTCATGTTTGTTGAAAGCTCGGCAAACACTGATGTGTGATGCAATCGTTTCATACAACCACTACAGTTGTAGTTTAACTTCCGTCATACAACTCTGTATATTTAAGTCTACTCACGAGTATTTTTAAATTATTTCACTTTTTTTCTTGACTTTGTACAATCACTAAAATTTGACAATAATCATTTAAATTGTGTCATCCTTTATGATTAGCCATATTTTTCACATCTGCGAGTATAAATGCCAAATGGAGAATAAACATTAACCAAATACGGATAACTTTAGGTCTAAGTGAACAGTGGCAACTATCTTGAATTCAGATTACGTTTGGAACACAATACGCTTTCTGAGAAACGTAACGAAAGTCCAAGTTTTTTGGTTCCTTTAAATAAAATTTTCCCGGAAACAAATCACGAACAAAACAAAGACTACAACAGACAATCAAAGCGCTGAAGACGCTGGATTTGTTTGTGTATTCAAAACATATGTCCTTTGTTTTGTTGTGACGGCTATTTCAGTCTGTAATTATCATTAGTGAAGCCTATACCAGTTGGTAATAAGATATGAACAGAATGCAACAGTTATAAATCGTATTTTGGATCGTATTGTCTCTGTTTCTATTCCCGGTACATAGACAGCAGGGATTTTCACTGTACACAATAAAATGTTTTCACCCACAGTTCTACTGTCTAAAATCAGACACTGATCGAGCAGCTAGTTAGTAGTTACGGCGCTTCGATAACACAAACGAGCAGGCAATAGCACCGATCAATAAGGGGATCAATTCATTGTGCGGACCGACAAAGTATTATGGTTCAGACCAGGAAGTAACGATGTTCAAATGTTTTTTCTGCAGTCATTGATATGTATTTTAACAAAATAGCTCATTCGATGCGTTTCAAGATAACGAGGCCTACAGTCGACTTTAGGGTAAATTGACATCTACTTAAAACAATCACCACCTATGAAATATAACAAATCGTTTAAACATCGACATTAACGTATCCTAACACCTGTTTTCTGCTTAAGGTGCTCACGCGTATTTCTAATACATGTAGGAACGCAGACTAGCTCGCGCCAGGTCCGCAGAATAAACATATCAGCAATAAGGAAAGTTAAATTGCATCGAATAAAATTTATGAATGGATGGATATCGTAAAAAGAGAATGTGTAAACATGCACGTAAATAATCCTGGCTGTTCAAAATATTCCATTCTTTTAAATGACGATCATGGTTAGACATTTTGTTGTCACAGAAGCTCCAAAACATATGTTTTCTTTCCGCACAAGGTTTAAGAAATGGCCGGCGGGTTAAGAAATCGGAACTATTTCTATAGGGTGTATATATATAGTAAATCGTCCCTTATTTTTACGCATCATTGTAAAATGAAATATATCCGCGGTTCTTATTCGAAAACACTTTACTTTAGTTATGTTTACAAAATTTAGCTGATGCTGCATGAGTTTATAACATTATATATTTAAACAATACAACTTTCATGTCTGCAATGGCCATATGGTTTCAAATGAAGAATCATAATTTGCTGACTGACGTGCCGGAGCTACTTTCGGATTTGGTACTTAAGGAAAAGGCTTCGGAAAACGGTAAGTAAATTTGTTTGTTACACAAACAAATAAAAACGAAGCACACTACTACACATCGCATTTAACAGTAAATGTGAGCGCGTGTACACGGCAAAATGTACCGATGTAGTACATTTTTCCGATAAGGTGGCACTCCACACTTTTTAGCCACACATTCGAATTGGTCAGGGGTAATTCTATAAAGTTTAGAGATATAAGGAAATTAAACAGCCCTGTGAACTTTAAATCAAATTTAAGTGCCAAATTTTGTTGTTTGAGTTTTAGTTTGCATGTTTGCAAATGCGAAAACATGGGTCTGGAAAGCCAGTGCACAGATGACATGCGCAGATGGTGACATTTTGTAAACAAGTGAGAATCAGGACTACAGCTTAGAAAATCAAGCTTTTTACAGGGGGGGTACATACTTTTACTGCTAGCAAAATATTTTCGTGGTTAAGCACCATGTTCAATGTGTTTGATTACTTATTTAGATAGTCTGCAAGCCAGAAACAGTGTCACCTAGTGTGAAATATTTGCAGGTAATTTTGTACAGGTTCGGAAAATAGGGCTAGAATGGTCTCGGACTGCAGTAAATTCTGGCCTCCGACGGTATAAATAGGAACTCAAATTTTCAGGAAAGAAAGGCTGTTTAGACTACCGAATTGTATTAATACGTTCGCACTGGCAGTGTGTTCACAGTGAAACACTTATTCTATTTTCAGGTTCACAGGTTTTTCATACGTGATACAACTACTTTGTTGGTGTCGCTCGAAGAAAGCCGAGGGCCAAAAATAGTGTGGAGTGCTACCTTAAGGTAAATAGGCGATTTTCAAAGTTGAACATTTGCCATCTATATTTTATAGATGAACACTTTAAACCTTGCAGTCAACAAATATGGCAGAAATTAGAGCCTGTGTATTGCATTTAAGCAGAAAATGGTTGTTAAAAAGGGAGGTAATTGACTGCTGAAATTTCTCCCAAAAATATGCAAATTCCATAATGTGGCTGCAACTGCCTTAAATGCAGTTTTTACATGATTTTATCTCATTTTTGAGTTAAAACTGGTAAATAATGTGTTTTATCACTATTAACAGTGCTATTGCTGCAGTGTTTGACTGTCATTTTCAGACATTTACAGCCAAAAAGCTGCTTTTTACTGCTTTTTACTCATTTCAGTACAAATTATGGCCAACGCATTCTTCAAAAGCAATTTAAATGAAGAAATTATTAAAAAAAGTAACAGATAGTGTTGAAAATAAATCTGAGTACATTAATGAATGTAGAATTTGGCGTGGGGAACTGGACCGTCACGGTTATGGTGTGTTACGGTTAACTGTTAATAACCAAAGAATTCGGTTTTCCATCCACCGACTTGTGTATTATGTGCATCACCGTGGCCAGGAACATTTGGACCCTGGTACACATGTGTCCCATTTGTGTCACAAAAACTTGTGTGTTAATGTTGAACATCTGTCATATGAAAGTCCAGAAGTAAATCTTAGTAGGAAAATTTGTAAAAATGAAGGGGAATGTGTTGGCCATCATGGCTATAAGATGTGCATTTTTTAAGGTAATACAGTCATGTTACTTTGTGAACAAGTTTATTGATATGAAATTTATATAGTTTTATCACTTCAATTTATAGTTTATTAACAGAACCTCTCAGTACAAACATGTGTTATGAAATCAGGAGTTAACACCATAGCTATGTTCTTGACTTAATGCTGATGGTTGTCCAGTATAAAGTGATTCCTGGAACAAAGACCTGTTGTTGATGCGTTTTCTCAGGAAGTATCTAGATTGCTTATACGCAGCTGTTTCCTTGCGCTCTGCATGGTACTTCCTCTTTCTGTCCAGTCGTTTAAGCTGAAAGTACATTTGTGATCGGCGTTTAACATTTATGCCTATTGCACCTGCTAATTTGACAGTTGCAACTCCTTTCCCGAGTGTTCTAGACTGAGTTGCGGAATGACACAGTCCAGCAAAATTTCTCGGCCAGCATGAAAATTTTGGAGCATAGTTGAAAATTGTAGAGTGCAAGCTTTCGCACCTGTTTGTATTGAAAAGTTCTGCAACTCCTTTTATTGTATGCACATCTAAAGTTTTGCGAATTACTGATTTGATGTTTTGCATGTCGGCATTGTTCAGCTTTATATGTTGACCGTATGGCAAATGTTTGGTGGTGTACTTTCCAAGCGCAGCCATATAGTGCTGACACACAGTTGATACTTTGCGACACATTATGTGGTTATTACTGAAGCATGGAATAATATTTTCAAAGGCTGAAGTGCATTTTAAAAGGAAGTCATTATCATCATATTTTAATGTTTTCGCATTTTGCAGTTCTAATCTAACGCGTGCTCTGATTGCGGCTGCCAAAGTTTTGATAAATGCAGACTTTTCTTGTCCGGTCGGAAGCTTTGATTGTATTTTGACAGCTCTTAGATTCTTTTCTAAATTTCTAAGTTTATGAATATAACAATTGTAGTGTTTCATTGAAATTCTATGCTCTGTTTTATAATCACGGACCGCTTTTGCCAGTTGGCTACTGGCATCAGTTGTTATAGAATTTATTTTTAATTTTTTATTTCTACGAATCTTATCCAAATTTCGATTAAGCAGTATCCGCTCACTAGCCGCAATGGACTCCTGTGTAGGGTAGTTCTTTGAGCAGTTCTCGTGTTTGCATTCTTTTTTCTTGCAGAACTTGTTTGCAGTTGACTGTGTAATTACAAGGCATTTTGTTGTAGTATGCTCAATCACGGCACTGAAACTCTGCTTTGACTTTTCGCCACCACCCTGGGGTCGGCATGGGAAAGCGTTGTCTGTCTGTACATCTACCCCAGCTGTGCTCCCGGACAGAGTCAGTATGCGCTTGACATACTCCTGGTTTTCGAGTAATTGTTGCTCGCCTACTTCCTCTGCCTTGTCCGATAGGTCATTCAGTTTCCTTTGCATTAAAGAGGTACTTGGCTGCTTGATGTTTAGGCATGATAACATATATGATACGTCATCTATGCCCATCCGGGATTTCAGTACTGGAAGCAACAGCCTTTCATTAAGTTCTGCAGTGCCGACACCTCTTCTCTTCTTAATGCGGGATGACAGTTCGACCGGGATACTTCTGTAGTGGCAGCTTTGACAGTTGACTGACAGTGTCACGCATAAACCATGCCTTCTTTCAATGTTGATGATTATGCATGCATTAGCACAGTGTTGTTTGTGAATTTCAGACATAAGTGTCACTAAACACTGTTTCTCAACGATGAAATTCTCATCTTTCTCGCCATCATAACCATTTTCATTTGTTTCTATTTCAGGTTTTGGTCTAAGCTTATATGGTAAAGCTTCATTTTCTGTGGTGTTGTGTTTTGTCAGGTGTAGAACATCCACAGCTTCTGATAGTGTCAGCCTTGAATGTACTTCTGCAGTTGATTCATCATTTTGTAAGTGTATATTTCCATAGCTTGCCTCATGTTTAAGGTGCCCAGGGCTTGAAATAACCCTTTTTTCTTCCTCTTGAATGTTTGCAGCTCCTTCTTGTTTTAGGTCTTCCCATATTCAGGTATTTAAAACTCCAAATATTATCCAAAAAAACATTGCGTGTAACTTTAAATACTGTTATTCTGTTTAAACTCTTTAATTTACAGCGTCACGGAAATGACGTCATTTGACGTCCTAATGATGTCATTTACACCAGACGTCAAATGACGTTTCCCCTAATTTCTAATAAGATGTCTAATCACATGAAGAATACACTTAAATTATTGTCTTTTAAACTAAAATCAACTTGAAATTGAATACTGGACACATGTGGTCCTTGCCATTTGTCATGAATTACTTGGTCAAGAATATTATATTTGAATTGTCTCCCTTATACTTCTCAGCCTACAGTGTGTGCATTTTAGTTGCCATGTACTTTTATTAGGGATGCAGTTAGACCATAGAAATGAGCAATGAACTGAAAAGCAGTGTCAACTCTGTTTTCTGTGCATATAGAACGGGTCGGTTTGAATGAAATACTGTAATTTTGATGTTAAAGTACCAAAATAGCCACTTTTTTACAGTTTTTACCTTATTTGGTATAGATTATCCAAGCCTCTGTATTCTGATTGATAATTTTTTAGTATATTATAGTAATTTGAAGTATGCTTAGTGTATTTCAGGCTAAATTTAAGGCATATCTGACTGGTATTTCAAAATATGTTCTTGAATGTTTGCCTATATACCCCCTCATAAAGATAGACAGAAAATGCAGAAATAAGCACGAAATGGCAATGGAATGTAAATGCTAATAAAATGAAAACTAAGCATAAGAGAACAACAAAATTTAATATTTACATTAAGGTTTAGTTAAATATCAGTAAGAAGTAAAAATTATGTTCATCAAATAGGATTTAGATAGTCCTTAAGGTGACACTCCACACTTTTTAGCCACACATTCGAATTGGTCAGGGGTAATTCTATAAAGTTTAGAGATATAAGGAAATTAAACAGCCCTGTGAACTTTAAATCAAATTTAAGTGCCAAATTTTGTTGTTTGAGTTTTAGTTTGCATGTTTGCAAATGCGAAAACATGGGTCTGGAAAGCCAGTGCACAGATGACATGCGCAGATGGTGACATTTTGTAAACAAGTGAGAATCAGGACTACAGCTTAGAAAATCAAGCTTTTTACAGGGGGGGTACATACTTTTACTGCTAGCAAAATATTTTCGTGGTTAAGCACCATGTTCAATGTGTTTGATTACTTATTTAGATAGTCTGCAAGCCAGAAACAGTGTCACCTAGTGTGAAATATTTGCAGGTAATTTTGTACAGGTTAGGAAAATAGGGCTAGAATGGTCTCGGACTGCAGTAAATTCTGGCCTCCGACGGTATAAATAGGAACTCAAATTTTCAGGAAAGAAAGGCTGTTTAGACTACCGAATTGTATTAATACGTTCGCACTGGCAGTGTGTTCACAGTGAAACACTTATTCTATTTTCAGGTTCACAGGTTTTTCATACGTGATACAACTACTTTGTTGGTGTCGCTCGAAGAAAGCCGAGGGCCAAAAATAGTGTGGAGTGCTACCTTAAGGTAAATAGGCGATTTTCAAAGTTGAACATTTGCCATCTATATTTTATAGATGAACACTTTAAACCTTGCAGTCAACAAATATGGCAGAAATTAGAGCCTGTGTATTGCATTTAAGCAGAAAATGGTTGTTAAAAAGGGAGGTAATTGACTGCTGAAATTTCTCCCAAAATGCAGTTTTTACATGATTTTATCTCATTTTTGAGTTAAAACTGGTAAATAATGTGTTTTATCACTATTAACAGTGCTATTGCTGCAGTGTTTGACTGTCATTTTCAGACATTTACAGCCAAAAAGCTGCTTTTTACTGCTTTTTACTCATTTCAGTACAAATTATGGCCAACGCATTCTTCAAAAGCAATTTAAATGAAGAAATTATTAAAAAAGTAACAAATAGTGTTGAAAATAAATCTGAGTACATTAATGAATGTAGAATTTGGCGTGGGGAACTGGACCGTCACGGTTATGGTGTGTTACGGTTAACTGTTAATAACCAAAGAATTCGGTTTTCCATCCACCGACTTGTGTATTATGTGCATCACCGTGGCCAGGAACATTTGGACCCTGGTACACATGTGTCCCATTTGTGTCACAAAAACTTGTGTGTTAATGTTGAACATCTGTCATATGAAAGTCCAGAAGTAAATCTTAGTAGGAAAATTTGTAAAAATGAAGGGGAATGTGTTGGCCATCATGGCTATAAGATGTGCATTTTTTAAGGTAATACAGTCATGTTACTTTGTGAACAAGTTTATTGATATGAAATTTATATAGTTTTATCACTTCAATTTATAGTTTATTAACAGAACCTCTCAGTACAAACATGTGTTATGAAATCAGGAGTTAACACCATAGCTATGTTCTTGACTTAATGCTGATGGTTGTCCAGTATAAAGTGATTCCTGGAACAAAGACCTGTTGTTGATGCGTTTTCTCAGGAAGTATCTAGATTGCTTATACGCAGCTGTTTCCTTGCGCTCTGCATGGTACTTCCTCTTTCTGTCCAGTCGTTTAAGCTGAAAGTACATTTGTGATCGGCGTTTAACATTTATGCCTATTGCACCTGCTAATTTGACAGTTGCAACTCCTTTCCCGAGTGTTCTAGACTGAGTTGCGGAATGACACAGTCCAGCAAAATTTCTCGGCCAGCATGAAAATTTTGGAGCATAGTTGAAAATTGTAGAGTGCAAGCTTTCGCACCTGTTTGTATTGAAAAGTTCTGCAACTCCTTTTATTGTATGCACATCTAAAGTTTTGCGAATTACTGATTTGATGTTTTGCATGTCGGCATTGTTCAGCTTTATATGTTGACCGTATGGCAAATGTTTGGTGGTGTACTTTCCAAGCGCAGCCATATAGTGCTGACACACAGTTGATACTTTGCGACACATTATGTGGTTATTACTGAAGCATGGAATAATATTTTCAAAGGCTGAAGTGCATTTTAAAAGGAAGTCATTATCATCATATTTTAATGTTTTCGCATTTTGCAGTTCTAATCTAACGCGTGCTCTGATTGCGGCTGCCAAAGTTTTGATAAATGCAGACTTTTCTTGTCCGGTCGGAAGCTTTGATTGTATTTTGACAGCTCTTAGATTCTTTTCTAAATTTCTAAGTTTATGAATATAACAATTGTAGTGTTTCATTGAAATTCTATGCTCTGTTTTATAATCACGGACCGCTTTTGCCAGTTGGCTACTGGCATCAGTTGTTATAGAATTTATTTTTAATTTTTTATTTCTACGAATCTTATCCAAATTTCGATTAAGCAGTATCCGCTCACTAGCCGCAATGGACTCCTGTGTAGGGTAGTTCTTTGAGCAGTTCTCGTGTTTGCATTCTTTTTTCTTGCAGAACTTGTTTGCAGTTGACTGTGTAATTACAAGGCATTTTGTTGTAGTATGCTCAATCACGGCACTGAAACTCTGCTTTGACTTTTCGCCACCACCCTGGGGTCGGCATGGGAAAGCGTTGTCTGTCTGTACATCTACCCCAGCTGTGCTCCCGGACAGAGTCAGTATGCGCTTGACATACTCCTGGTTTTCGAGTAATTGTTGCTCGCCTACTTCCTCTGCCTTGTCCGATAGGTCATTCAGTTTCCTTTGCATTAAAGAGGTACTTGGCTGCTTGATGTTTAGGCATGATAACATATATGATACGTCATCTATGCCCATCCGGGATTTCAGTACTGGAAGCAACAGCCTTTCATTAAGTTCTGCAGTGCCGACACCTCTTCTCTTCTTAATGCGGGATGACAGTTCGACCGGGATACTTCTGTAGTGGCAGCTTTGACAGTTGACTGACAGTGTCACGCATAAACCATGCCTTCTTTCAATGTTGATGATTATGCATGCATTAGCACAGTGTTGTTTGTGAATTTCAGACATAAGTGTCACTAAACACTGTTTCTCAACGATGAAATTCTCATCTTTCTCGCCATCATAACCATTTTCATTTGTTTCTATTTCAGGTTTTGGTCTAAGCTTATATGGTAAAGCTTCATTTTCTGTGGTGTTGTGTTTTGTCAGGTGTAGAACATCCACAGCTTCTGATAGTGTCAGCCTTGAATGTACTTCTGCAGTTGATTCATCATTTTGTAAGTGTATATTTCCATAGCTTGCCTCATGTTTAAGGTGCCCAGGCTTGAAATAACCCTTTTTTCTTCCTCTTGAATGTTTGCAGCTCCTTCTTGTTTTAGGTCTTCCCATATTCAGGTATTTAAAACTCCAAATATTATCCAAAAAAACATTGCGTGTAACTTTAAATACTGTTATTCTGTTTAAACTCTTTAATTTACAGCGTCACGGAAATGACGTCATTTGACGTCCTAATGATGTCATTTACACCAGACGTCAAATGACGTTTCCCCTAATTTCTAATAAGATGTCTAATCACATGAAGAATACACTTAAATTATTGTCTTTTAAACTAAAATCAACTTGAAATTGAATACTGGACACATGTGGTCCTTGCCATTTGTCATGAATTACTTGGTCAAGAATATTATATTTGAATTGTCTCCCTTATACTTCTCAGCCTACAGTGTGTGCATTTTAGTTGCCATGTACTTTTATTAGGGATGCAGTTAGACCATAGAAATGAGCAATGAACTGAAAAGCAGTGTCAACTCTGTTTTCTGTGCATATAGAACGGGTCGGTTTGAATGAAATACTGTAATTTTGATGTTAAAGTACCAAAATAGCCACTTTTTTACAGTTTTTACCTTATTTGGTATAGATTATCCAAGCCTCTGTATTCTGATTGATAATTTTTTAGTATATTATAGTAATTTGAAGTATGCTTAGTGTATTTCAGGCTAAATTTAAGGCATATCTGACTGGTATTTCAAAATATGTTCTTGAATGTTTGCCTATATACCCCCTCATAAAGATAGACAGAAAATGCAGAAATAAGCACGAAATGGCAATGGAATGTAAATGCTAATAAAATGAAAACTAAGCATAAGAGAACAACAAAATTTAATATTTACATTAAGGTTTAGTTAAATATCAGTAAGAAGTAAAAATTATGT
>JAFMSR010003668.1:0-12747 GCA_022818135.1 Saxidomus purpurata | reverse complement strand
TTTCTTTAATTATTATTCCCGCCTCAGGGACTCAGCCCTATGTCCCGACTAACAAGACATTTCTTCTTACATTGCTATCAAGCGTTCATACCATCCTTTAGGTTCCGCATTCACATGAAATCAGGCTCGTGCTTTCTTGTAACAATGCCATGTTTATATAAATATCATCCCCGCCTTACATATTCTACCCCGTGTCCCTTCGATCAAAACGGTATTTGTAACAGTTCTCCTTAGCATCCCCGCCCTTGCCCCATGTCCTCAATATTGTACTTCTTATAGTGTTCCCTACCTTTCATGCCGCATTTGTGTCCCCGCCTTCATATTTTCAAAGCCTAGTGTCCTCTGGTATCATTGCATCAGTGATAACCCCGTATATCTTCACAGCCCATGTACTTAATTACCATGCGCCCTGTGAAGTTAGCCCCTGTAGCACCATAATTACCCCGCAGCGACATGAAGATAACCCACAGCCCTGTGAAGTTAGTCCCATAACACATAGTTACCCCACAGCCCCCATAAAGTTAACCTATAACATAGCCCCGTATTACGTCAACAGTCCGTCCGTTCAAGTACCAAAATAGCGCCTATGGCAACATCACTCCCTGCAATATCCATTCAACCCATGTACTATGCTAATGATTAACACAGCCCCGGGTAATTTCACCTTTGAAAGTTTATCTGCAGCCGCATGACCTCAAACACGTGTCGACAATGTCAACGCAGCCCTCGTGATAACGCCTTGTAAAGTATCCCCGTGACAATGATGCCCAAGTATAAATGAAACCCTTGGTAACATCGCTTCCTTTTTATATCCCTGCAACTCTCATTTTACTATTAGTTCACTCTCATTTACTATTAGTTCATACTAATTTATTTTAGGTCGATGTGAAATAAGTTATCCAACTTATATTAATCACTATCGACACCTCATTCATAATAGTATCCATCGCCGTGAGGGTATGAGAGAAAATGGCCAGTTTCCCCTTTTAATGCTGAGCGCCAAGCAAGGAGCTACTGGTACCATTTTTTTACGTCTTTGGTATGACGCGGCCAGGGAGCGAACCCATGACCTCCTGCACTCAAAGCGGACGCTCTACCACCAGGCTATCGAGGCGGTTCACTAAGCTCCGGAGAAATCCATACAGGCCACTGAATAAATTTATACGCCTACTTATATCAAACCATACCCGTGCTTTCATCTCAAATATTGGGGGAGGCCTCCCCCCCCCTGCCCCCACGCATCTGCATGTACCACAACCCCATATTCTTTAGTATTAATGCAGCTCTGGTAACAAAGTTTCTATAAGAATCATCCCAAGCTCACGGAATCAGCTGTGTCCCCTGCTATCAATACAGACCTTGTAATATCGTTTGTAGTTCCTTTTTTGTTTTGTGATAATCAAGAATTTATTAAATTAGTACAAATGTATATGTTTGTTTTCGTGAAAAGAAGTGATAAACAGTTATGAAACCGGTCTACGTCTCAAAGTATCAACAACACCCTTGTTAGATAGCTTTCAAACACAACGGTGATTCAACTATGGTCGTCGGTTTCAGCACTGCCGTTACTTCTGAGCCGTGCATAGTATATTTGGAATAACATTTTTCCTTCGTAGTAATATTGGTGAACCTGACACCCTGATAACAACAATTGATGTTTAAAGGAGTACAACAAGGTACTCATCTAAACAGAAGCTCACTTAAAAATCTGTAGAAGCACAACGTTATAAAATGCTATAAAGAATTTCAGACCATTTTTGCATGATTATTAAGTTGCTTTTTTTTGGACAAATTGTTTAAGTGTCAGTCAACACTAAGAAATGTGTCAAACCAGATTTACCTCAGATAACAATAAACCACTATGAAACATGACTCGCATTCTCTAGTCTGTCACAGAAGAACATTTTTCCAAGGTCTTTCAAATACTATTTGAAAGACCTTGATTTTCGGCCTTTATATTGAACTTTTTCTAATCTGAAAGGAGCTCCATCACATTGAACTGTATGACGAGGCGGTATGATAAGCTCACCATAATTCTCGTTCCTACAATGTATATTCCGTTTTAATAAATGATACATGCGCCGTTAATTATAAGCCCTGTTTCATGGTCCTGTGATATTTTGGAGTGACCGATTTTCTTATTTTACCTCAATACAAATAAAAACTAAAAACATGTACATATGCAGTTGTTTGTTTAGGAATGATTTTAGATTCTACTTATATCCTTTGAACACCTGTAACGTAATAAAACGTATACGCGGGTTAAGACAGGTTTGGCCTTCCATAGAAGTGACAGTGACCGTATGGAACACGTTTTGTCTGTATGAATTTAAAGGCTATGCCGACAGCTCCTGACTGTTGAAAACTCAGACGTCCGAGGCAAATGCCGACACTTTTACGACCTTGAAAATGACCTTGGACACAATTTTACCAGCTTTGAAAATTTTCATTTTACCAACGTTCGCGTACAGGCCCCTGTGGGATAGTGTTTTGAGCGCGTGCAAATATTTTTTCACAGACATAAAGCAGACATGTCGTACTCAAACCTAGGTATATTGACATCTTATGAGAACGCTTGAAATTGACCTCCCGTTAGCAAAAAAAAAAAAAAAAAAAAAGTCCATGCGCAGGTTAGCAGGCAGGGTGACCCCTGCGCGTGACCTCTGTAGGTGGGCCAATGGAAATTTTACTTTCATGTTACAGCTCAATCTGTTTGCTGACGTATACAACACGCGCAGTAAACCGAAAGTAGCCAAAACGTGATGTACAGTGTTTACAAAAACGCATGCATGTCTGTCGAGTGTGTAACAAAATATGCCGGTGTCCAAAGGTTATCACAGCCATTTAAGACAACATATGACTTACGACCTAATACTATGGAACAGTTTTGGTGCAGAAATAACATTGAGCCTTCTAACATCCAATCTTGCATTGTTACGTGTGCATTTGTCCATCTGATATTACATGTTTCTTTTGATATGTTCTATTCTTAAAATTGGAGAAATGATAACACCTTTTTGAGAGTTAAATTGCTGTATTCTACATTATTTCATATATCAGTGTTCTGTATTTGTTATTAAACTGAACTTCTATTTAAAGATGATTGAGTAAACGGTCGAAATTACGTTGAACAACCTGACTGCATTAATTGTTTGGCTGTCATTCATACCCTCATCATAACATTCTATAAATAATACTGGAACGAAATGTATTTTTTAATAACTGCGTTTTGTCATACTTGAAATGTATGATTAAAACGTCTTTTAAGACATTAACCAACTGCTAATATAGACCAATACAGCTGGGATGCAAGATGGGATGTCAGAAGGCTCAATGTAATTTTTGCACCAAAACTGTTCCATATAATACCAATTATTTCATGATCTTTTAAAAAATGAAAACACAAACTAAACATAAAACAAGCATTAACAGGGCTGCAGAGTATTTTGGTGCTACGGGCCAGGTTGACGGGGTGCGGGGTATCTAGGTGCTACAGAGCAAGCTTGACGGGGCTGCGGGGTATCTAGGTGCTACAGGGCTAACTTGACGGGGCTGCGGGGTATCTAGGTGCTGCAGGGCAAGCTTGACGGGGAGGCGGGGTATCTAGGTGCTACAGGGCTAACTTGACGGGGCTGCGGGGTATCCGTAGTAGGTGCTACAGGACAAGCTTGACGGGGCTGCGGGGTATGTAAGTACTAGAGGGCTAACTTGACGGGGTTGCGGGGTGTCTTGGTGCTACGAGGCTAACTTCGAGGGGCTGCGGTGTAACTAAATCCTTCGGGGTTAACTTGACAGGGCTGCGGGGTATCTAGGTGCAACGGGGCAGGTTTCACGGGGGCGGGATAACTAGGTGCTTGTGGGCTAACTTCACGAGGATACGGGGTAACTAGGTGCTGCGGAGCTAACATCACGGGGCTGATACGTGAAGGTACGGGTTATAAGTGCTGCAATGATACTACAGGACACGAGTCTGAGTTTATGTGAACGCGGGGACACAAAAGGGTGGTATGAAAGTTAGAGAGTAGTGTAAGAAGTGCTGTGTTGATAGCAGGGGACACGGGGCTGAGTTAGTGAGGCGGGGATGGTTCTACTTTAAACGGTTTTACCAGGGCTGCAATGATACTACAGGAAACAGGGCTGACTTTATGTGAACACGGGGACACAAAGGGTGGTATGAAATTTAGAGAGTAGTGTAAGAAGTGCTGTATTGATAGCGGGGAAACGGGGCTGAGTTAGTGAGGCGGGGATGGTTCTACTTTAAACGGTTTCACCGGGGCTGCAATGATGTGAATGCTGGGACACATAGAGGTGGTCTGAAAACTAGAAATGACTGTTACAAGAAGTGTATTGATAGCAGGAGACACGGGGCTAACTCCTTCAGGCGGGGATGTTACTTCTACAAACGGTGTTTTCAGTGCTGAGGGCACAGGGCTGAGGGCTGAGTTCATGTGAATGAGGGTGTGATCAAAGATTGGGAGCACTATAAGTAGAACTGTATTGAGTGCAGGGGACACGGGACAGAGTATGTGAAGCGAGGATGATACTTATATTAACGATATCACCAGGGTTGCATTAATAATAGAGGGCACGGGACTGAGAAAATGATGACTGATGATACATCAGAAGGTACGGTCGTGACCCCAGTGGGGTTCTAACCCGCAACCTCCGGTATAAGCGGCAGACATCTTTACCCATCAACTGCGTTTGTTCGTTGTCCTGTGGTGATGTATGCATAGGTTAATTCAAGCGGTACTTTGAGTAAACCATATGCCACGAGGCGTGTTGAGACATGGTGGCATGAGGCTAACATGGCGGGGTTACGAGATAACTAGGTGCCACGGGGCTAACTTGGCGGGGCTGCGGGATAACTAGATGCTACGCGACTAACTTGACGGGAAGCGGGGTATCTAAGTGCTACAGGGCTAATTTTGCGGGGCTGCGGGGTATCTAGGTATTAAGGGGCTAGCTTCACGGGGCTGCGGGGTAACTAGGTGCTACGGGGCTGACTTCACGGGGATGCGGGGTAACTAGGTGCTACGGGGCTAACTTCACGGGGCTGCGGGGTAACTAGGTGCTGCGGGGCTTACTTCACGGGGCTGCGGGGTAACTAGGTGCTGCGGGGCTAACTTCACGGGGATGCGGGGTAACTAGGTGCTGTGGGACTAACTTCACGGGACTGTAGGGATACACGGGGCTGCGGGGCTAACATCATACTCGTTAATGGTTATCGAGAATTTAGTTATAGGTACATTGGTGATTAATCTATCAGATAGTTATTTCAAATTGATAAATAGAATTAAAGGTATTCTGACAACAGTAGACCGTCCGGATTTGTGGCAAAATCAGTTACAAATAAGCAGTGAAAACTTACATAAACAAATTAGATCCACTTTAATTGATCAATTTAAACAAAACTATAGTAAATACTAGTAGTAAGGGAATGAGAGGGCTAGCAGGGTTTGATTTCCACTTCCACTTAAGGTGTTATGTAAACATTGACTTTCACACCTAGGTGTAAACAAACAATGCATAGAAATGTGTTGAATGGGTGTATTGTGTCCAGATATTTAGTATTGACGCGCGAAATGTTTCGTGCGCTTAAAATTAAATGGAGAACAATGGCGGGTGTTACTAATCGCTCTAAGTATGCTAAGTAATTATAGTGTATTGTCTCTCAACTATTTGGTATTGATGCGCGAAATGTCTTTGGTGCTTTAGATTGAGCGGAGGTGTCGTTGTTCTAAGTAGGCGGCTTTAACTAATAATTATAGTGTATTGTTGGGGAAAAGAAAATGACTCGGGTGAAACTTCCAACTATTTAGTGATGCGCGAAATGTTTTTGATGCTTTAGTTTGAATTTGGGTGCCGTCACTCTGAAATCGCGCTACGTAGGTTAGAAATATTTGTAGTTAAATGTTGAGGAAAAGAAACTGAATGTCCCGTTGCTAAGGTGTAACCGTTTTTTTTTTAATGTCGGAGACTCGTGAACTGGGTTCCCAGAATGGCAATACTCAACCAGCCAGCATATGGCTGAAGGAGAAAAATCATACAGCAGATGCAGAAAGCATAAGTACAGTCTCATCATACGGACAGTGCTGATGCCCACCGAAAGAACAAAATTGATTCAACGATTTTTGTCATCTTCGTCTGCGGACGAGTGGTTTGAGACAGAATCGCTAATAAAGTTTATAGCGCCTTGTAGTATAATGTGTTTAATAGGTAAAATACATGCAGTTATGATATGTATTTTTAAAATGACGTATTATTTTTCACAATAAATGATATTTGAAATATGAATTTATGTACATGTATTAACGTTTATACATACATAAACTGTACTTGCGAAAATCGCGTACTTTTATTTGTTGAAACTATTTTCTGTTTTCTACAGGCATGAGTCAGTCGGGAAAAACTTCTTTTATCGAAAAAATGCTTTTTCAACGAAATGGTCTATTTACTTTACCGCTGTCAAAGATCGTATACTGTTACAGCGTTTATCAGGAAAAGTTCTCGAGCATGGCCCAAAGTATCGACAATATATCGTTTTATCACGGACTATCTGATCAACATTTCAGTAAATCGCTCAACTTAGACATGAGTCCTAGATCAACTAACCGTAAGTTTATGCTGAGAACAAAACTGTTTGATTGGTCACTACCCTGTAATCGAGCTGACTACCGCTGATCAGATATTGACGCTCGCTGAAATTTCCTACAACAGAAAGAAACGGGGTGTATAAAGTATCTGATGCGGATTATAGCATACTGTCCAGGTATAAACATACGCTGAAAGAAACTTGCGTCTCGCCACGCCACGGTACAAGACTATTCTGTTCTGTTGCGTATCGTATCGTTCACTATCCTCCTAACAAGCCAAATAACGCATTCTCTGGTCACATTAATTGGCCGAGCGTGCCAGTATTAGTGTTTTAAATATATTTGAAGATATATTGGTATAAATAAAAGAACCAGCACGTTAGCAAGTGTGAATAAAATGTAAAGCGCAAGAATCGTCATTCGTTATTAAGATGCGTCTCTGATTATAAGCTTATTTTTCAGGTCGTACCGTGTATACATTGAACAAGAACGGCGGACCATAAGCGCATATACAAACAAAATAAGCTTATTTCCCTTCTCCATTCCAATCGGCCTCAATGGTGTAGTGGTTGAGTCGTCTGCGCTGTACTTTTCCGAGTGGAGTTCAAATCCCATCCAATCCTTTTTTAAAACTTTTGTATTGTTTTACTTATCTTTGTAACCGTTCTTAAATCGTTTACGGCAATAATCATAAAAATCTTCATTAATGTGAAACTAGTAAGGATAATGGCAATGAAAAATTATAACTATTGGCGTTATAAAATACGGTAATGGCTGATTTTAGATCTGGTTATTTGACAATCTAGACGGTAAAAAATCATTATTCTTTGCCGTTATATTAAGAAGAATAGTATAAAGACAAAATTTATCAGAGTGAAACCACTTTACCGTTTTTTATTATTTTTTCAACTCTGAAGTCATATACAATGTACAGCATTATCATCTGGCTCCAATTTCACGAAAATACTTAAGTAACTACTTAGTAACATGCTCAACTTATTTCAACACTTATAAGCCCCGTGCATGTTTATTCATTTAAAGAATTAAGGTCTTCAGAATCGTATTTACCCATTTATTACAATTATTATGCACTTGTCATTATTTTTGCAGGAAGTAATTTATTTAAGCAAATTCTTAAAATTCTTAACTGTTTTTATTGTTTATTTCAGTCTCATAATTGTACATTACATAGAAACTATCACTTGCATATAACATCATTTACAAAGTATCGCAGTATTTAACATTATCACATGTACAATGCCACTCATATTTGAGTTATAAGAGACTATGAGAAAATAGTCACTATACATTTCAAAATCAAATCATTATTCTATTTTACATGTGTACAGCTAAAAACCTAAACTTGTATTCAAATGAATTTTTCACTGTATCTGACTTGCATTTAGTATTATTCAACATTTGTTTCTTTCAACGTGTTAATTCTATTTAAAAATAGACTATCGTTAAAAATGACAACAACAAATATCCTTATTTTATGTGAGAATATGAACATAAATAACAGGCTTAGCTGGCCAATTACTTAAGTATTTTCGTGATATTGGGACCGGGGCAGGATCACAAGTGAATGTATTGTAACTGTATTTCTACAGTGTATACTGAACACTTATTACCAAAGTTATGTTAAATTGTTGTAAGATGGTACTGTATATTGACAAATTATTCTTTCTGGTATACCGTTCAGTTAGATGTGCGGCTCAGATAATATTGACGTACGGAAAAGTAGCCGTGTCGGTTTCGCGGATAATTTCTGATTCCGCCAACAAGGACCTGTGGCTAGTTCTGCTGAGCACATGAATTGGTTACGTGCTGCCTTCGCCGAGGTTAAAGTATCTGAAAGCAAATTTCCACTCCCCTACTTACCATTTGTAATGAGCAAAGCATTAAAAAAACTTACAAGTACAATGTATTCGAGAGAACGATGCATTACTGGAATTGACGAATCTCGTGTCGGCAAATAGTGTAATTTAACTAAAATGTGACCAGTGGTGCATATTCGGAAGGGATATTGCTTCGTCCGTTGTTTCATTAAATCTATGTAAAAGACCTGTACTGCATCGCCGCAAGCTAGCCGACATTACGTTACCTTCTACGCAAACACTTGACCTTTATATCAACAGTAGAAAACATGATGTACAAAGCATACACTTAACCCTTCGTGTTTTCCTAGTTTTTGTGTTGTATTGTATAGTATTGTAGTGAAGTGTACGTGTTGTATAGAGTTTGTTATGCATGCATTGTATTACCGTATTGAGATATTGAATGTACTTATTTCGATGTAGCTGTAATCTCTTTGCTTTAAGTATATATTTCAAGAATTTTAATTGCACACGTTCAATTATATCTAGGTTTCCATACCCCCATATCTCACATCCGTATAATAGAATTGGTTTAATTGTTTTATTAAAAATTTCTATTTGTAAATCAATTGGAAGACTCAGTCGATTTGCATTTCTTAACATACTAAACACTGCCCTAGTAGCTTGCGAAACAATATGTTGCTTTGCTTTATAAAATGAACCAGACCTGCTGAAATAAATTCCTAAATATTTGTATTCAGTTACAATTTCTAAGGGTTCATTGTTAAGAGTGAAATTATATAAAGGCTGTCTACCTTTCGAGAAAACAACGATTTTTGATTTATTAATATTTACCGTAAGTTTCCAGTTATTGCAATATTGTTCATAAGTATTAAGCGCGTTCTGTAAATCTGCTTCGCTATCCGCTAAAATTACGATATCGTCTGCATATAGCAGTATAAAAAGTTTTAAGTAGGTTTGCATATTTTCTATTTTGATTCCATTTAGTTCTCTGTTTTCGTAAAAGAAATTATGCAAGTCATTCAAAAACATTGCAAATAGCAAGGGCGATAAATTTTCCCCTTGGCGAACGCCGATGTTACATGGGAAAAAGTTAGACTTTTTTCGAATTAACGGTAACACATGATTTGATATTGTTATACATATTTTTAATTAAGTTGAAACATTTACCATTTATATTAAGTCTTGAAATTTTTTCCCATAGTCCATTTCGCCATACAGTATCAAAGGCTTGTTTAAGATCAATAAATGCACACAAAAATCTTTTTCTTAGAAGTATTTAAATATTGAATTAAATGTTGCAAAATAAACATATTGTCTTGTGTTGAAAACCCTTGCCGAAAACCGGCTTGACTACTATCTAATAGATCATTCGATTCAACGTAATTTTTCAGTCTATTATTAATTACACAAGTAAAAAGCTTACCTAAACAGCTTAATAGAATAATTGGTCGGTACTTTTCAGGCTTTGTGGGGTCGCCTTTATTTTTATATATCGGATTGATAATGCCTATTGTCCATGATTCTGGTACAATACCTTTATCTAAAATGAGATTAAAAAGTTTACAATAAATAGTTTTCATGATTGAGAATGAGTATTTAATATGTTCATTAACAATTTTATCGATACCACAAGCTTTATTTGATTTTAAGGATTTAACTGCTTTCTCAATTTCTTCTTCAGTTATTTTACAATTTATCATTTCATTATCTTGTTCATCTAGTACTAATCTATTTTCATTTACATTATCACCATCTTCAGAATAATTTGTGTTCCTAAAAAATGTGAAAAGTTTTTCTAGCTCACATTCATTTTTTTCATTACTGTTACCTTTTAAAATTTTCCAGTATTTTCTAGGGTCATTTGTTTTTAGTTTTCTTAATTTATCTATACGTTTTGATTTCGATTTATTAAAGAACTGTCGCATCGTTTTCTTATACACTTTAGCTTTTTCACTCAAATTTGATTTATTTAATTCTGATTTTCTTATTTTGTACAGGTGCTTTGCTCTGTGAAAATCCCTTCGAGCTTTCTTGCACTGATTACCAAACCAATTTTCAGTATGATTTTTACTATTTCTTTTTACATTATTACCATTATAGTTAACAAGGCCAAACGTTAGCTCTGACGTATTTATAAACAAGGAAGCGATCTCCGACACTATATCATCAGCACATGACTGATTAAAAGAATCATTTATTTGTATATCATGCAATTTCTGAGTAATACTTTCTATTTCATGTGAGTTCATGTTGGCTAGAAAGTCATTAACTTTAGTTTTATCCCATAGTTTAGTATGTGGTTCGTCATGTTCAATTTTATCTAGATTCATATTGATTTTACAATCGAGAGTCAACACTAAAGGATTATGTGCGTCAGATAACAATGTACAGAAATCCAATACTTTAAGTGTTTTAATATTTTTGAATAGGTTAGAGCTGCATAAAAAGTAATCAACTGTACTGGCCCCTTTACATGTAAGCAAGCCTTTCGTATCCCCCTAGTTCTACCATTCATTATGTAAATATTATTGAACTGTAAAAATTCAATGAATCTATAGCCAAAATTGTTAACTGAACAGTCTTTATTTTGACGGTTTTTAAATACGTTTTTAGAAGTATCAAATTTATTCATTTCCAAATTATATTCATCACATATTTCATGAAGATTTTGCATTTCAAAAAATTCTGTATCTAACACAATGTAATCCTTTAAATCTTTTGTTCTTGAATTGAAGTCCCCAAACATGCAAATGGAAGAATATGTTTTACTCATTTCATTTAGATCGTTTTGGATATCGAGCAACGGATATTCGGTTGCATATTCTGAATTTTCTGGAGGAATGTAGACAACTCCGCATAATATATCAGAGTTTGTCTTACTTAGCATTTTAGAAATTGTGAACCAAAGGACTAAGTTACAGTTAGTTTCCTTTATCGTTATATACTTTGAGATATCATCTTTAATGGCTAATGCAATACCTCCTGATTTTCTTCTGCTAATAGCTGTTCTGTTTTTTAAGTGAAATGTGTAAATTTTAAGTTCAATATGATCAAGATCGTCCAATTTTGTTTCTTGTAAACCTATAATACTGTGTTGATAAATCAGATCTCTGAATTCCGGACAATGAATTTTTGATTTTAATCCGCAAATATTTAACGATAGTATAGAGAGTGTGGGATCGCTTATATTACGACTATTATTCATGGGGTTAAAAGTCCTTGGGCTATTGCAATTTCTATGTAAGTTACCATCATTATTATTATCATTATTATCATTATTATTATCATTATTATCATCATTATTATTATCATTATTATTAACATTAGGTCGGTTATTATTATCATTATTATTGTTGTTGTTGTTATTATTACCATCATTAGGTCTGTTATTATTATTATCATAATTATTTCTGTTATTATTTTTATATTCTTCATAATTACCATTATCATTATTGTTGTTATTATTATTATTATCATTATCATCTTTAGGTCTGTTTTTATTATTATTGTTATTATTATTATTTTTATTGTTATTGTTATATTCATTATATATATTATCAGTATCATTATAATTATCATCAAGTCTGTTATTTTTATTATTATTATTATTATCATTATTATTATTTTTATATCTATTATTATTAAAATTACCATTATGATTATCATTACCATTTCCATTATTATTATTGTATCTATTATTTTTATTATTACCATTACTATTATTATTATCATTACCGTTCTCATTATTATTATCATTAGGTGAGTTGTTATCATTATCAGTGTTGCTGTTACTGTTGTTGTTGTTCTTATATAGTATATTGGGATAAATTAAATGCGTACCTAATCCTTTGCTGCGACTTAGGCTGAGAACATTAGTATATATTTGTAAGTACGAGTATATGCATCCTAGAGCAAAATAACCCACTTGATATACATAACCTTCTTTATCCGAGTCTATATTATTAAGTTCCAGAACAAAGGAAATATATTTGCTTAATGGAAAGACAATACTCATTTGAAACGAACATAAATAAAAACAGACATTCATTAAATGCAAAGTTATATGGTACCCCTTAATATCACACCACAAAAAATTAAGCAAATATGAATACATATACACGCATGAAGATGATAGCAAAAAGAGTTTACACACACATATGTAAATAATAGTACATCATGAGCGCAATTGTCATTGTAATTGGACGCATGATATGACAACATGATACATTCTAGAAAATAGTTACAACAAATGCAACAATATAGATATTCGTAGTCAGGGAAGTAGTTGGACTTGTAATCAGTTTTAATAT
>JAFMSR010003667.1:0-12763 GCA_022818135.1 Saxidomus purpurata | reverse complement strand
AACCGAATTAAGCATAATCGTCATGGCATTTTCTGTGTGATATTCAGCTTGAACATTATATCCTGAAACAAATCAAGAATCTTAGATCTCAGCCACTGATTGGTCCGATTTGGGCAGGGGTGGGGCGCCTCTCTAATAATGCTAGAAAAAATCTACATGATATCTAATATTAACGACAGTAAAGTTCTTAATATCAACTGTCTGTATCTCAAGCTGATCAATACCGTGGTACCAAAAGTAGAATTAGCACGGAGTTGTGAACAGTCAGTGTCAACCTATAGGAATATGACATTAAATAGGACACACACGATAAAGTTCTGACCAGACGTACACACAAGTAATACAGCAAAACGCCATATTAAGATCGAATACTGAAAACATGGTCACAAAATTGAAATGGCACAAGTACAATACAGTTACCATGACATTATTGTATACATTTTTAGTTATATGGAAAGCTGAATGCCAAGCAGCAAAGGTTTTTTTTCTTTTCTGGAGGACCTTAGTAATGTAGGATTACCCTGTTTATTCTCCCCATCCGTTGGTTAAATATAAAGCTATCCTATTAGATTTTATTTCTAAATACACTTAAGATTTATTTTACATCAACGCCTTGCATTGTACCTTTCAGTTCCAGATAGTCTTCTGCCAGATTCATATGAGCTTCTGCCAGCTTCCAGTGCACACTGCCATAAACAATCCGGGTCAATGCGAGTATTTTTACCCTCTCTCTTACTGCTCTATCAGCCTGGAGAAAAAAAACATGACCATAATAAACTCTGAAACAAAATATTCCTTGGCCATCTGTTTTCAAATCTATTGTTTTCCATATACGACCGACAACATCTACACAAGCATCCTCCATTTGTAACGGTGGTATACTATATAAAGATTGCTAAATTTTAATGACATGCAAGGAGAATGTCTGAGAAAATAAATACTAATAATTAATTCATTTATTCATTGATTAATATTATTTAATAAATTTTACCTTTTTTGCAGCAGTCAATTTTGCAGCTAACCTATTTGCTTTCTCTAACAGTTTATCAGGAGGGGTCATATTGACTGATTTCTTTCCGTTAGTTGTTTTCATTTGGCGGGAACTATGCGGTCGACGAGCACTACTTCGGGACGTCTGAATATTGACGGCAGTTTCATCATCATCTTCATCGTAATCATCATCATCATCGTAAATATCTTCATCTTCACTCTCATCACTATAGTAAACAAATTGTTATCCTAGTTAAAGTTGCACTCCCTATATATCTGGTGTCAAATTAAAGTTGCTCTCCCTATATATCAGGTGTCAAATAAAAGTTGCACTCCCTATTATATCTGGTGTCAAATTAAAGTTGCACTCCCTATATATCTGGTGTCAAATTAAAGTTGCTCTCCCTATATATCAGGTGTCAAATTAAAGTTGCACTCCCTATAGCTGGTGTCAAATTAAAATTGCACTCCCTATATCTGGTGTCAAATTAAAGTTGCACTCCCTATATCTGGTGTCAAATTAAAATTGCACTCCCTATATCTGGTGTCAAATTAAAATTGCACTCCCTATATTTGGTGTCAAACAAAAGTTGCACTCCCTATAGCTGGTGTCAAATTAAAGTTGCATTCCCTATATCTTGTGTCAAATTAAAGTTACACTCCCTATATCTGGTGTCAAATCAAAGTTACACTCCCTATATCTGGTGTCAAATCAAAGTTGCATATCTGGTGTCAAATTAAAGTTGCACTCCCTATATCTAGTGTCAAATTAAAGTTACACTCCCTATAAACTGTAAATCTGGCCAAAAAAATGTGTGTTTTGGTCTTCTTGCTTAAAAGATTAAGTTTGGGCTGCTGACATATTTTTTTTGTATTATTTAATATGAATATTTAAGCTTGCCTGTTTTTACTCGAAAACACTTGAAAATCAGTCTATTTGATCATTTTCTTATAAAATAAACATTTGAGTCTTCAGTAAAAAGTTCACTCTGGAGACTGTAAACTCACATATCTTTTAGTTTATACTAATTTATTTTACTAATAGCTTGATTTGTAAAGAAGGCTTGTAGCTTATAGAGTCTCTCTTAACTCCGCTTCCTGGAAAAAGCAGTTCTGGTGTCATATGAGGAGGTGCAGTCATGACCCCAGTGGGACTCGAACCTGCAGCCTCCAGGGTGAGCGGCAGACACCAACACTCCACATATCTCTTGGGGGAAGCGGCATAGCAATGATTTTAACTTTTGTTATTTTTCACCAATTCTATTTTGCTAATATTAAATTCAAAACTCTAATGAAGTGTTATTTCACATAGATATTTGATAAGAAAACTATTCTTTTCGAAAATTTCAGAATTTGACTCTGCATTTGTCTGCATTTTCATCACGCAAAAATTACCTAATTTATATGTTATCTTTACAGTTTACATAGAGTCTTGAAATGGTGTCTACAAAATTTGCTAGGTAGGGTTGGTTTGCCCGAAACACAAATATATTTTTTTGGCCCTATGTAGAAAAATATGTAGATTGGACAGATTTGTGGTCGCCTTGCAATATATAACGTTAAACACTCAATAAACATACTCATAATCCCTGGCTGTTCTCCGGTGAGAATTTCTGCTTGCTGTCCGACGACTTGGACTTCTACGAGCAGTTACGGGACTACCATGAGTTCCATGACCTCTCACCTCCACTACCATTGGTTCCGGGTCTCGCGCAGTTTCCTCTTCGGATTCAGAAAAGAAATCAGACATTGTCCCTGCAAAACGGAAAATGAAATTTTGAAAATTAAGGTGTCTGGTGAGCAATACACCTGACTGACGCGAGACTTCGTAAATAACTGCAAAACAAACTCAGGACAATAAAAAAAAAATCAATTTTTCGGGCATTGGTCCAAAAATTCTAGGTAGGGTAGTGGCAAAGTTTTTTGTGTTTTTTTTTTTAATCGAAAAAAAACTATAGGTTGGAAAAAAACAATCTGTGTTTATGGCAACTGTCCAAAGAATGCTAAGTAGCTAAGTAGGGTAGGAACAGATTTAAAAAAAATAATACTCAAGGGTCAGGAGGGGGTGCCAGGTAGGGTCAGGTGTCCAAAACACAGACATTTTTTTTCTTCTGGGGAATCAACAATTGATGGAGCTGCCATGACCTCACTATAAGAAGAGGATCACAGGCTCGATTGCCACCAGTCCCATGCAGTGGTAGTTTCCTTAGCCAAGACAGTAATTCTACAGACATATATAAGAAGTGCAACAATTTGATGCGATACATCGGAATTCAATTACAGGGCCCATGGTCCCGTTCAGGATTCAATTCCAGACATTTGCAATTCGTTCTAAAGAGGAGGTACAGTCATGTGCACTGGCCAGTCAGACATCAAATATACTCAGACTAGGACTGGACCGAGTAGGGGAGGCCACTCTGATGCAAGGAAGAGCCACAATGATACTGGATTTGAGTGTGCTGACTTCCCTTTTCGGAGTTATTTGGTTATGGTCAACGCATACTGGGTCAGATAGAATTTTGTAGAAAAAGACCATCGATGATTATATGCCTCTCTGCTCAAGTGTTTGCAAGTTTGGGTAGATAGATGTAACCAAAAGTTACCAAAGACTATGAAGAGGTCACAAATGGGTAGGGTTGGGCAAAGGTGTACATTTTGGGCCATATATGCCAGATAGTGATGGGCATACGTGATTTAATGTAAATTGCTTTTTCTTACTTAATGGTGTTTATATTTATTTTAATGAACTTTAAAGAATTGCTTGTTTCTGCAGAGATACTGTCACCAATAGATGTTTTATAAATGGGGTCGATATATTTACATTCAATGTTTTGCAAGAATTACAGTGGTTTCGTCGACCTCCCGTTTTGTCACTAAGGATTTATGTTGCCAGTTCGTCACCAAGGTTTTGTATAAGATAAATATAACAATAGGATTTCACACCTACTTAAAGGTAATTACTCAAATAATAAATCAAAGTTCACACAGTTAAATGAGAATACCATTTACATTTACTGCACAAAATGTGATTAAAAAACATATTTGATTTACCTGTTTAAAATTTGATTTTAGATTTTAATAATTATTAATAAAAAATAAACTACGTATTTGCTGGGATGAATATATACTATCGGGATTGGAAACGGCTACTGATACGCTAATCCATTATCGATTTTTATTGCCGTCCGTGGCCGCCATTTTGAAAGATAATTTGCATTTTTTCCCGTACACATAACAACAAAATACACTAATTTCAAGCACTTTGAAGTGTTTCAAACACTAGAAACATTACTTGTCTTTGGTTTGAAATTATATTTTTCAGCACACGACTTGATACAAAGTCAAAACATACTGCGAAATCCTTTTTCGAATCCATCGCCATTTTTGAGAGAACTTTCTTGAAATACAGATTTAATCACTAACAAACGGTGGTAAAAATATTTTACAGTCTATAGAATGAAATATTTATAAAATGCCATCACCATATCTAGTATTTCATTGTCAACATTTGTCGAGTATTATAGCTTTGTTTTACGCTTTCTGCCGCTTCTATTTCTAGATTCAAGATGGCCGCTTCCCGTTCGGACGGCCATGAATTTTGCGAGATTTTGCGTCGTTTCACACTCCGTTAATATTATTGCTCCAGGTATTTGACTCATCGATATAATGGCCGACCTAAATAAAAAAATACTTATATTAAATGGTTTGTTTGATCCCATTTATGTCAAACTAACAATTAAATATACAATTAAATAAGAGTGACGAAACCACAACCTCTTTTGTACACAAAACTCTTGGTGACGAAACGGGAGGTCGACGAAAACACTACCATCCTTTTGCAATATCATATGCACTGATGCAAGGAAATGTGTGTAGTTTCTTTTAGCGAGTAATTCACTGAACCTCACACTTCGAAGTGGAAAATATGAGACTAAAATATGAATGGAAGGTAGGTAAACGTCACTATAAACTATTTGCTTCACAAAGAATGAAAATAATAACTTTGTTTGGTCGCGGAAACTGATGTCAAAAAATACAATTCCGTGAATACGACAGTTGTACCTCAATAAACTTTAAAGACATGACGGTAGTACTCGTTAATATTATGAATTAAAAGAAATTGTCACGTTTAATATGTATAAAACGCCAGAAACATCTTTAAAATGACTATTTAAGAATTACGGGCACCTGTTTGTTGTGAGAATCCAAGGAAGCAGACTGGTTTCGTGTAAAGGAAGCATGATCCACCGGAAAGAACATTTAAAACCCCAAAGTTGAAAAAAAAAATGAAAGTGTGACGTCACATTCCTAAACACATCATCTGAATAACGTTTGTTTTTATATTAAAATACATCATTTCGATATCTATTTAAAAGCGCAAGACGGTATGCAAAAAAAGTTTTTACCATGAGATATTTGGTTCAGATGGAAATATTCGTCACTTCGGGTTACTGTTTCGCGGGAACTCGACAGAGCCTCTCCCCGTCTATTGGCAGATATTAAGAACTAAATTACATGCTCATTGTAGAAACTAAAAATCTTATGTGCACTTATCTTAGAACTCACTGAAACAAACAGCTGTGAGAAATTTGGAATATTGGTCTTACACATCGTAAGAATTTTACCAGAAGTACATATGGAAACGTCTCATTATCTTAAAGAAAACTGTACTGTTATAAAATACGTAATGATTGCTTGGTTTAAGTGAAACCCCAAAGAATGTAATAACAAGTGATAAAGATAAGCGGTAAAGATAAAGAAACCTTATCTAACGTCGCATATAATGATCAGACAATATGAGCTACAAAGCTATGTTGCGGCAAACTTGTTATATAATTAGAAATAATTGCCTATTCCCAGATGCAGGAAGCTTCTCTACATCTTCCTGTCACTACCCTTTTTACGCCAAGCAAGGGAACTGTCAATTTCCTGGTAGATTAATAGAACTGTGTATATCTACTCTAAAATTATGTTGACTTATGCTTTTCTTTAGTATTTTTTCCGCTTCTTCGCGAAAAAGGTGTTGACGGAAAAATGTTGTTGTTTTTTTGCAATATCAATGATAAAATATCTCGCTTTATTTATACTACATGTTTGTATTTATTTCTGATTTAAAAAGCAACGTAAGTAAAGTTTTAACGACCGATTTCATCGGTAATATGTATCTCTTTGTAATGCTAGAGCTAGAAATGATTTGACATCAAAAGTGCCCCTAACGCTTTAAATAAAGCATGTCTATGTTTGTAGAATCTTGATTTGTAGTTAACTTAAATCTCTCCGTATGCAGCTGTGACGAGATGAAGGCATAGGTATAACCATTATTGAGCCAATTTCACATGAATTGATTGCATTTGCTTAGACTAAATGCTATACGCGAAAATCATCATCAGAGGACAAGAGAAACTACTGGCATAATATACTATATATGAAGCACGTTTTCCTCTTCACACAGTGTGAAAGGTGTGCATATTTGACATACAATACTAGAGCTGCCAAGCTCTTTCGCGACAAACAGTAACTGTTACCTAAGTATCCGCTCACAGGTACTATACTTGCCTTTCCCTAAGTGCGAGAAACTTCTCTTTATCTTCCCGACACTTCCCTCCAAGAAAAGGAGTTTGGAATAACCATTTTGCCTCTTTCGTTTGTAACACTCTCATGGATCTATTACGGCTCCCTCGACCACTCCATCCACAATTCCAAGACCATGCTGTAAATTCAACATTCATGGTCGGAGCAATTTTCAAATAACTTCATCAAGCTACTGTCCATATCAAAAGGTGTATCATGCACCGTAGCCGGTGACTAGCTCCAGGGCCAATATAACACTGTGTTGTAAAAACCATTACATGGGACTATATATTGCAATAGTTTGAGTGTTGGCAATACTTTCTGCATGCACAGACCAGTTTCAAATGAATTAACACACATGTTGGCAAATAAACTGGAGATTTTCTTGCAACATTGTTTATCATGATCAGATGGCTATCTCTAATTTCAATGTCACATAAGAGGTCAAAAGAGCCTCCGCCATGTAAATTTGTAGTAGCCGATACTTTTCCCGCCAAGATACTGACGGAAACTGACAGCACAGAATTCGGGTTGCATAACCAGCATAACAGATCACAAATAAAAAACGATTGGTCGGGAACAAAGTATTGATGAGCATCGGCTATATAAGTGGAATTTACCTCTGTTCAGGGGGACTGGGTCAATCACACTATATAGACCTCATTGGTTGCTGTGATTGGCCTCCTTTTTGGCAACCAATCAAATCTTAATTTTGGCAAAAACTGGTTGGAAATTGCAGTCAGGTAAATCTCTTCTATTCTGGGCAAAAAAAACCCACACTTTTGATAGGTATAGGCATGATGGGAGACATGCCGAGGTATCACCCATAAATACAAGCTAACATAGTTGCTCTTATGGACGGACCTTTATAAAATCTGCTTCAAATCAAATCAAATCAAAGTTCAGGGGGACACTGCGATTATACTTGGGATTCTCCTCCGCAAGTGCGACCGAACCACGTCATTTAATCTAGTACAATTAGTATTTGATATATAGATTTAAATAAGTTATATTAATTTCTACAGGCAGTTAGGAATAACGTATCACGTTAAGTTGTCATATATATTGTCTCTTTTAGTAGTACCTTCATGTAAAAGGTAACTTAGGAATAAAAACCCATTATACGATCTCGGGGCACAGCCTAGACGGGATTAGAACTGCCAACGCCTAAATACAACATAGTAAAATACTCCCGTCTACCACAAATTCATAAAATCAAACGTGACGAATGTATGTGAATATGAGGACGCTCATATATCCGACAACATGACCCTGAGTGAATAAGAATTGATTTGACATTTCTTACAGGATTTCATTCACGAGGAATGCACAAATTGCACAGTACAAGGAAATCCGGGTATCAGACCCTAGCTCTTAACGAAAAGCCCCCCCCCCCCCCCTTGCTTTTATGAAATGTGTATATTTTATGGTGTATAGCACCGATACACTCGACACTTCCTCTGGTTCTCCAGGTATGAGACGCCTAAATACATTTCCATAGACTTACATTATAAGGGTTTCTTCCGGTGCGACTACCCAAAATCTCACCGACTGCTGAAATGAACTTTATTTTGTAGAATCATCCTAGTCCCACATAAAAATAACAAAATTTATACATGTGATCCAATACTTTATGCCAGTAATTTGGAGCTCAATGACACCACCCCCAATTCTGTGGCAGTTTTAGTGGTCACCGACCAAATATGTCAGTATTTTCAAATACCAAATATTTTGATTATAATTTATATCCAGATTTTTCTCTTCATATTTCATTTGTGATCTATCATGCAGCGATTATTTCAAACTAATTTTTCTTGTATGCATCCACTTAGTTTCAGCCAATCAGCAATCAAACACATAGTGTAGGTCCGCATGTTCCCTAGACAAAATAACCTGCTTCCGGTTTTCACCGATTTAGGCGTCTCATACCTAAAGACTGAAACGATTGCTTTTGTACGCACTTAGAACTCTTTCAAATAATAAAATAATAATTGCTGAACCAAAGTATAGCTTTGATTTAATCTGCATAGCATCACGATGCAGAATATACCTCCATATTGATGACCAGGTCGAGACGATTTCGTGTGCTGCTGCTGAGCTTTTAAATAATTTGTCAAATTGCTTCAATATCAGTTGTCATATCTGTAGTCTTTTCTTTTCAGAGTCGAAAATGTGAGTGGACAGGGAGCAGAGTGTCTATTAAAAATATCTGTGTTTATTTGGTTGATACATCATATACTCTTCTTGCAATGGCATGTTATGTTACCCCACCCCTTCCAAAAAAGTGAAATTTTGAAGAAATTTTGCCTTATTTATCACGAAAGAGTGTTCTAAAAAGCAGGATAGTATCAAAATTTACATCAAAACGTACAATAGAGTTAAGGCTGTACATACGCACACCGTACAAACACGCTTGTTCAGTAAAAAACCCAAATTAAACATCTAGATGGACGTTCAGGGTGCCCAAAATTAAGAGTAATCTGCGTAGTATTTGAATTTCTAACACATGTACCATGAATTGTAAAGAACCGAATGCTTCTTAACTGCCACTTTTTCATTAAAATATGAATTCTCACGGCTATGCATGAAATTTCAATTGAAATAGACCATAACTGACGCGATGCATCCCTCTGAGGCCAAAAAAACGTATTTTTGTACACCGTTTTAGAGTAATATTCGTATTTCTAAGACCGAAATTGCAAATGCGACAAGAAATGATGCATATTTAACAAAATTCGTTTTTAATGTAATGAAAAACAACAAATTAGCTACAAAAACTGAGCAGATTTTCTCAAAAATTGGGTTTTAAGGCATTTTTGTAATTAAAGGGAGGTAATTCAAAATCTATATTGCCCTTCCGTATGCGTTCCGGGACATGTTGTCGCATTTTGTGATAAGAATTACGTCGATTTTTGTGAAATTACAATGCTAGCACTGTTTTCACGCAATTTCATGGCGACTAGATCTATATTACACATTTTAATTACAACAGTATACTTGTTTGATATGTTTTCAGCTCTAGAATCATAAGGTGACGAAAATCATTTACTAGAACAGTAGCCATTTAGGTGATATTTACCCGTCTAGTGATTTTGAGATTCAGTTACAGGTCTAAAAAACACAATTTCATCAATAAAATCACAGTTCGTACTAAAATCCGAGCATAAACAGCTCGGGAATATACTTTGTAAATTATCATTTGTAAATTATATACCACATTTCACACTTCTATTGACAACATGTTATCTGCCCTTGCACATTTCTTTTCAGCATTTTCTCCACTGCTGGTCCCGTATATTGAAACTTTGTAACATACCTGCATTCTAGACTAAAAAATTATCCAGTAATAAATTCAGATTTGCGCTGACATCTCTACACTCCGTATTTATGTGTGCACAACAAAGTCATACAGTTATAAACCCCTTATATCTGACCTAGGGGTACATTTTGAACCTTTATTTCATAAAAAAATATCAGAAAAGCTGATTTGTTTCCTTCCAGACCTCCATTCAATGTATCTGTTACCAAATTAGCTATTTTGAATACAAAACAATGTCTAAAATGAACTCGGGGACACACAGAAACATCGTTTTCTGTGCTATATTTAAGACTGAAACGATTGCTTTTGTACGCACTTAGAACTCTTTCAAATAATAAAATAATAATTGCTGAACCAAAGTATAGCTTTGATTTAATCTGCATAGCATCACGATGCAGAATATACCTCCATATTGATGACCAGGTCGAGACGATTTCGTGTGCTGCTGCTGAGCTTTTAAATAATTTGTCAAATTGCTTCAATATCAGTTGTCATATCTGTAGTCTTTTCTTTTCAGAGTCGAAAATGTGAGTGGACAGGGAGCAGAGTGTCTATTAAAAATATCTGTGTTTATTTGGTTGATACATCATATACTCTTCTTGCAATGGCATGTTATGTTACCCCACCCCTTCCAAAAAGTGAAATTTTGAAGAAATTTTGCCTTATTTATCACGAAAGAGTGTTCTAAAAAGCAGGATAGTATCAAAATTTACATCAAAACGTACAATAGAGTTAAGGCTGTACATACGCACACCGTACAAACACGCTTGTTCAGTAAAAAACCCAAATTAAACATCTAGATGGACGTTCAGGGTGCCCAAAATTAAGAGTAATCTGCGTAGTATTTGAATTTCTAACACATGTACCATGAATTGTAAAGAACCGAATGCTTCTTAACTGCCACTTTTTCATTAAAATATGAATTCTCACGGCTATGCATGAAATTTCAATTGAAATAGACCATAACTGACGCGATGCATCCCTCTGAGGCCAAAAAAACGTATTTTTGTACACCGTTTTAGAGTAATATTCGTATTTCTAAGACCGAAATTGCAAATGCGACAAGAAATGATGCATATTTAACAAAATTCGTTTTTAATGTAATGAAAAACAACAAATTAGCTACAAAAACTGAGCAGATTTTCTCAAAAATTGGGTTTTAAGGCATTTTTGTAATTAAAGGGAGGTAATTCAAAATCTATATTGCCCTTCCGTATGCGTTCCGGGACATGTTGTCGCATTTTGTGATAAGAATTACGTCGATTTTTGTGAAATTACAATGCTAGCACTGTTTTCACGCAATTTCATGGCGACTAGATCTATATTACACATTTTAATTACAACAGTATACTTGTTTGATATGTTTTCAGCTCTAGAATCATAAGGTGACGAAAATCATTTACTAGAACAGTAGCCATTTAGGTGATATTTACCCGTCTAGTGATTTTGAGATTCAGTTACAGGTCTAAAAAACACAATTTCATCAATAAAATCACAGTTCGTACTAAAATCCGAGCATAAACAGCTCGGGAATATACTTTGTAAATTATCATTTGTAAATTATATACCACATTTCACACTTCTATTGACAACATGTTATCTGCCCTTGCACATTTCTTTTCAGCATTTTCTCCACTGCTGGTCCCGTATATTGAAACTTTGTAACATACCTGCATTCTAGACTAAAAAATTATCCAGTAATAAATTCAGATTTGCGCTGACATCTCTACACTCCGTATTTATGTGTGCACAACAAAGTCATACAGTTATAAACCCCTTATATCTGACCTAGGGGTACATTTTGAACCTTTATTTCATAAAAAATATCAGAAAAGCTGATTTGTTTCCTTCCAGACCTCCATTCAATGTATCTGTTACCAAATTAGCTATTTTGAATACAAAACAATGTCTAAAATGAACTCGGGGACACACAGAAACATCGTTTTCTGTGCTATATTTAAAGACTGAAACGATTGCTTTTGTACGCACTTAGAACTCTTTCAAATAATAAAATAATAATTGCTGAACCAAAGTATAGCTTTGATTTAATCTGCATAGCATCACGATGCAGAATATACCTCCATATTGATGACCAGGTCGAGACGATTTCGTGTGCTGCTGCTGAGCTTTTAAATAATTTGTCAAATTGCTTCAATATCAGTTGTCATATCTGTAGTCTTTTCTTTTCAGAGTCGAAAATGTGAGTGGACAGGGAGCAGAGTGTCTATTAAAAATATCTGTGTTTATTTGGTTGATACATCATATACTCTTCTTGCAATGGCATGTTATGTTACCCCACCCCTTCCAAAAAAGTGAAATTTTGAAGAAATTTTGCCTTATTTATCACGAAAGAGTGTTCTAAAAAGCAGGATAGTATCAAAATTTACATCAAAACGTACAATAGAGTTAAGGCTGTACATACGCACACCGTACAAACACGCTTGTTCAGTAAAAAACCCAAATTAAACATCTAGATGGACGTTCAGGGTGCCCAAAATTAAGAGTAATCTGCGTAGTATTTGAATTTCTAACACATGTACCATGAATTGTAAAGAACCGAATGCTTCTTAACTGCCACTTTTTCATTAAAATATGAATTCTCACGGCTATGCATGAAATTTCAATTGAAATAGACCATAACTGACGCGATGCATCCCTCTGAGGCCAAAAAAACGTATTTTTGTACACCGTTTTAGAGTAATATTCGTATTTCTAAGACCGAAATTGCAAATGCGACAAGAAATGATGCATATTTAACAAAATTCGTTTTTAATGTAATGAAAAACAACAAATTAGCTACAAAAACTGAGCAGATTTTCTCAAAAATTGGGTTTTAAGGCATTTTTGTAATTAAAGGGAGGTAATTCAAAATCTATATTGCCC
>JAFMSR010003666.1:0-12724 GCA_022818135.1 Saxidomus purpurata | reverse complement strand
TCAAGACATAATTCGTAAAAGCAATCGAATGCAAAACAGTGGCTTTTCATGCATTTAGTTTCAAAGTAAATACATTTCTAAAATTTATGATACTCAACAGTAAATAAAGGTTTCTCTTTCACCTGAAATTAAAACATTACATAAAAATTAAAGGGTATCATTAATTTTCTGATGTTTGGTTCAATCAAAGAAACGATTACCTTTCAAATCTTTAAGTGTTCAATTTCCTGTCTTCCTTTTATTTTCAAAATGAGACCTAAACATTGATGGACTCTTGCTTAAAAGTTAATATAAATTATTCTGCATGAGATATTTTCATTTAGTAGACTCTTGTTTACACTTTAATGTTTAAGTGCCTTTGTCGGTTCAAAATTAAATGGTTGAAAAGTCCAATAACAATTATCCGATGATATTTTAGATATAGCGTTTACACTATTCAAAATATGTTGATGGCTACTTGTAATAGTTAAGAACATTAAAATGACAAACTTTACCTATGAAAATTAAAAAGAAAAAGTCTGATTGCGAAAATATAATACTGATGCAGCTGTTTATGGGCATTTTTAACACAGCATAATATGCATTCACTATTTATTAGAATATGGAGAAAATCTAGTTATAAGTTACCGAGGTTTAAACTGATTAAAATTTGATAAAATATCGGACGGACCGTCGGATTCATAAATTTGCTTTGTTAAAAGCGTTCGTTTTACGGATGAAAAAGTATTCTTATATTACTAAATACCGCCCATTTTCATGTTGAACATTCATTAATTGTATTAAAGACAAACTTGTGTATCAAAGTCGCAACAAATGGTGACAGGATATCACCAGTTAGTGATATTTTTAAACATATTTTAGATATTTAGGATATTTTTAGATAAGTAAATGTCTTAGTCAATTGTAGGTAATCCTTTTTAATATATTATTTTTTAATTAATGCAGTTTCATTAGTCGAATTATTTGGATGAAACAATATTAATTACTTGTTCATTAGTTACATGACAAATAGTGAATTGTTGAATGTATGAGATCAAGCCATAAACTGAATAAAAATGCGTCTAATACTTGAAGAAAAAGCTGTTGCAACATTTGCATACTACCAACGATGACTCGTCATGTACAGTACAGTTCATTAACACGTAGATATGCCGTAACTCCCTTAAATAGATCATCAATAGATAGACGTCCATTTGCAAATTTTCAATTGTTTGGTGATATATCTGCAATATTCCTGAAATCATGCTTTCTGTCACGCTAGTCGGCACGGAGCGCACGATATATACGTTGATATGCTGCTGTGCCCGTTATTTATATAGAGTTTTATAATGGTGTCAACACTTATTTTGTATTCAATCCCAATCAGACAGTTTTCTGCTTTAAGTTTATCAAATAAAAAAGTGATATAGGGGTGAAGTGTTTCCATGTATAGGTTAGTGTTCATTCTGATGTATTAACAAAAATAAATTGGTATGTCACGGCACATGCCGCGCGACCAATTTATTGTAGTAAATGCATCAAAATTAACATTAACTTACTTAGTGTTTGAAATTATTTTTTTTGTAAATCTGCAGTATTACCCAATGTACTGACTTAGTATATAATTATTGATTTACCTAAGTTAAAGTGCAGCGAATACTGCGCTGCGATTTCACAAAAAATAATCAAGCAAAAACTAAATCTCTTTAAAGAAACGCTCTCTGTTGAGCCTATTAACGTGATAAAACTTATTCAAACATCACGAACGTCATTCGTAATGAAATAACAAATTATTTCGTGTCCGTCAATGCTTATAATACGCGATTACAACACGAAAACGCTGCATTTAATTTCAATTTTAAAGATTAATAATACTGACTCTTTTCTAAATTTACATTAATCTGTAATTTTGATACTTAAAATATATTTGTAACGGACAAACGGGAAAATATGGCACAAAATCGGCCTCTATAATATTCTCAACCGAAACTTTGCCTGATAAAATAAACTAATTTACAGAGTAAGGATTTAAGCAACTGATGATATTAAAACGTAACATACGGCGGTACAACCAATGTGTTTATATAGTACGAGCTATATCAAATTAAAGGTGTACTTAATTTACATCTAAACAAATAAGAGTCTAAATTATTTAGAGTCAAATATTTCGATTTGTTTTTTATTTTTGTAAATAGTACCTAGAAATACAAATGAATTCACCATACCATACGGTGAAAAGCAAATGTAAAAAATGAAACCAATCATGACAGTATCACCTACCAGAAATTTACTTACGTTTATAATCTCGAACAAAAAACCAAATCTATCAGTTCCGTAAAGAATATATTTGTTTATGTTTACATAATTATGCACAATTTCTTGCAACTTTACGGAGGTACATTATTTCTTCTTATAACTACTGTTGATGTAATATCTTGTGATATCGACACTTTTGGGTGGGCCGCTATAGCTCAGTGGTTTGAATATTCGCCTCCGGTACAGGAGGTCCAGGGTTTATATCCTAGGCCTAATGCGAGGTGTGTATTTCTGTAAAGAGAAGTATGCCACATATGCCTCAGTCAACACAGCTATAGAAAGTAGCTACTTCTCTCTTGCGAGCGTGATTGCATATGGAAAGAGTGTTCGAAACAGACTACAAGTAAAACATAAAGCATATCATCAATTATTTCACCCTGTGATCAACGAAAATATGATTACTTGATGTATTTGTCTCATGTCATGTAACCACAGTAAGATAGTACGAAGATGTAAATAATATTTATTGTATTAGAAATTTAAGTGTGTCCAAGCATAGTGCCGATGCAGCAATATTACATTAATTCAGTAACATTTTATAATATCATTTTCATCATCATTTGCCACTTTGTCTATGGCCTGGCAGATTTCGACACGTACGCAAACCAAACCTAAAAATCGCGGATGGAAGGATATCAGAGATTTCTGCACTGTACCATATTGTAATAAAATTGCATGATCTTTTGTGAAAACCAAGACAATTATCTCATTTCTCGTGACATCAAGTTTCATAGAGTTTCTGAATGCATATGTTTACATACAGGAAGTTATACAAGTCTCAAGTAGTACTACTCAGAATGTATAGCGTTAGAAACATGGCCTAATATTAATATAAGTTGCATTATAAATCACCCTACTGACGAATTGTTGCTGCGAAACTGTTTACGCGTATCTGTTATTAGTAAGTACCATTCCATTTGATCTCAACCTTTCTTTGTATAGTTAAAGTTATATTTGTTTTCAAACAAAAGGAAATATGACAGCCTATTGTCAGCTAGTTTTGAAATCTCTTTCGCGTTTCAAACTAATATTCGATAATATATGTAGGTAAGTAAATTTGTGACGTCCAATAAAAGATCATTTTGTTTATCACTGTGGATGAACGACCACCGGATATTGGGGCAAAAGTGAGCACAGATAATTAGTTTTCGAGAGCAACGTGTAACAACTTGGGTAAGTTAAAACCCGATTTTCACTCTGATGCATATCATATTGTGTCTATTTGTGTGTTTTCAGATACTTTAATGACTGTCCAAGCCGAATGTATTCTCGTTGTGCAACAGATATATGTTGAAATGTTGAAATTATCCAAAACAAATAGTTTGCTCACTCGAAAATCTCGACCGTTTGGCAAAGTATGCCGTTTCATTTGATAAATCATTAACATATTAATAATCGGAATACGGCATATCATTTGCCTCACGACAACAAGTTAATGGTTAAAATGTCATCATTTAAGCCGAAAGTATAGCTGAGATACGGTTCTCGAAATATTTCAATTACTGTACTGGATATTGGTTAAACGTGTACTGAGTATTGACGGAGTGAGCGAATCACTGTACTGAGTATTGCATCAAGAAATGAGTAAAAAAAAAAAAATGAAACTGAAAATGTATTTTGTGTGTGTTGTTTTGCACAAGTCATATTAAACGTTGATAATTTGTACTATAAAAGTGTATTATAAAGTGTTTTTTTCTGGTGATTTGAGTATTAGACACACATTAGACACACATTAGACACACATGTACAATTATATTTACATTTTTAAAATTTTCACAAAATAATCAACAATATCGCGTTTAAATGGATATGATGTGCAGTACTGCACTAACCACTCAATGACTCGGACATGAAGTGACTTTGAATGTTATTTGCAACTACTAAACATTTGTCTAAAATACGTATAAGTTGTAAGATAAAATGCAGTGTTTTGTTCTAGTTAATGCAAAATAGCGGAACTCTTTGCCACAATTCTATTGTGTGCGTGTGCGTGCGTGTGCGTGCGTGTGCGTGCGTGCGTGCGAGTGTGTGCGGGTGTGTGTGTATGTGTTTCACAAACGTTATTTCGGGACCAAAATATTTTTAACGAAATGTTAATACCTATCGATAAAAATGAATCACACGATGCCGTGAAAAAATGGTCCGTTAATCCCTACTATTATCTAAACAATTACTTCACATTTTTGGGTTTATACAAAGTATCATTATCCCGCAAAATGTCAAAGATGAAATGGACCATCCTTCCCGAAGACATCACACGCTTTGGCTTTATTCGATATATACAAGGGCAATCAACGTGAAGATATACTAAGCAATCTTAAATACTTGCCCGTGATGTGAATATACAGTTTTTCGGGATGTGTAATGTGTAAATTCAAATTTTGTAGAAATATAATTGATTTTGGATATGCAACATGTCGTACTGTACCTTAAATCGGTTTGATCTAAAACATTTTAAAATAAATTAAAAAGGATATCAACTAGCATAGAATATTGGAAAAACAAGGTTTTTTCTATGAGTTTACTATGACCTAGTTTTGGACCACAGATGACCCATATGCAAACTCAATCTAGTGTTCACTAAGACTGAATATATTTTCCGACTAAACATCATGAAGATTCAATTCAGATTCAATTCTATTGTATACACAAAGGTTTTCATTGATTTGATCCAGTGACCTAATTTTTTACCCAACACGACTCATATTGACCTAAAGTTCATCAAAGCAATCATAGTAACTCAGTTCATGGAGATCGCATGAAAACTGAAACCTTTATTGCATACAAAAGTTTTGTCTATGATTTGATCTCATGACCAAGTTTTTGAAAGAAGATGACCCATATTCGAATCGATGAAGATTATATAAAGGCAGTCATTCTGATCAAGTTTCCTGAAGCTCTAGTGAAAATTGCAGTCTCATTTGCACACACAAGGTAAAATGTGCACAGGCAACACGCAGACGATAGAAAGACATAAAGACGACGGACACCATGCGATCACAATTACCAACCTTGGGTACTTCGTGTTGTGTTGAGCTAATAAAACGCTTTAAAAAGCAGCAGAATATTTATATTACTCACCTTTAAAGCCCAATACTCAGTACAATGTTAGTATCAATACGCCGGTACACCAGAAATCAAAATAAACAATACCCAGTACACTAATTTTAGTTATATATGTATCAATATTTTGGCCCCGAAATAACGTTTGTGCACAAGATCTTGAACACTTATGTCCAGTACTTGCCCAAATAAATTGCTCGATTCAGATTATTCAAATCTAAGCACATTTGCGAAATAAAACGGTAAACATTACCAACGGTCGAACTTTTCAAGTGAGCAGGCGATCTTGTTTTTGGTAATTGAACATATTAATTGACATCACTTACAGCTCGGGTATACAATGGACTAAGATAGTCATCGAAGAATCCAAAAACACAAAAGGAAACACAAGATAACGTGCATAAGATTAAATATCGGATTTTTACTTACCCTAATTGTAACACGTTCCTCGCGAAAACTTATTATCTGTGCTCACTTTCGCCCGGTGGTCGTTCATCCGCAGTGTTTATAAAGATTATATACATTATGTATTTTTTCTTTGCTCAAAGCGGTCGAATTCTTTACATGAAACTTTTATCCATACAAACTTATAGCTTGACTGAAGTGTTTATTACGTGATCGCTTGAAAACATTATGCACGTGGCGATTAATATGACCTTGGTCTGATAAGGGTGTATAGTCGTGGAAAAAACGTGGTGTCTGCTAAATAGGATTTAAAACTCGTGTCGTTTAAAAATTTGAAGCCCAAAAGACAACACTTTTATGATTAACTGTTTAAATTCACTGTACGCACTTTTTGTTGTTGTGATATAAGAAAGCTTGTGATACTTGAAACCATTTTATTTACCATTTTATAGTATCGAACTATTAGCGTTCTATAAATAAGCGAATTATTCCACTGTATTACCAGCACAATTATCTAATTAATTTATTTTTTCCTTCTTTATGAATGAACTACAGATGTTATTTGATCAAATGACTTTGCGATAAAGCCTTTGACTTATAAGATGCAGTCACGTTTGTAAATACCGTTGATCATAGCGGATACACTTTAATGAATGTTAATAATGTCTCCCTTTATCTGGCCGTGAATAGAACGACGACAATTTTCCGCCACATTTATTTGCAATTTTGATCTTGTATATACATCTGCGACATTATTGAAATCATCTCTTTTGTTAATAGAAAATACGGTGAATCAGTAACTTTTAATGCGATGTCTTCTCATTGAAAAACATCCGTACCAATCGCGTGTTGTATTAGTATCTAGTGACAGATAACAAATTAAATCATAATTGAAAACTTTTCAGTCCGAGTGAAACAGCCATTTTGTTTGTCTGTGTAGATGTTATCGCAACAATGTTTTAAGGAGATAATGTATATTTTGACAGATATATTATAATATCAATCTCAAACAATCTGGTTTTATATAATTACGATCTCATTTCGGTACAATATAGATCGTATCATGGTATTTTTCATTTGATATTGTTACAAAATAGCCGCCTGTATAATATGAGATGCATCGTTGTTAACAAGTTAATTTAAAATGTATGTCGACTAGTTATTTGATAGTATAACGTGTTTGGTATATTTGACAGGAATACCATTTTCTGTTTCATTTAACAAATGTACTGTTTATTATTATATGGCAATATGATTATAAGTTACAATCAATCGCTGTGGTTGAAAACAAGACGTCAAATATGAAGAATTCTCCTTTTGCGTATGTTATAGATTCAGTTTATATTATATTTCATATTTTCAGCTGAAAGACAGAATGTTATATAAGAAAATCTTTCATCCTTATCATCAAAAAGACTTCAGTATATTTGACAAATCATTGTTGAACACATTGACAGATATGCTATACTGTGTCAAGAAAGAAATTATGATATAATCGTACTTTAAAATTCAGCAGAACCCGTGGCTAATTGCAGTTGATAATTATCCCAATGTATATAATATGAAATAAGGCACTGCCTATAATGTGGATGTATCCTTTCATTTGAACTGAAGTACTGATAAACCATCATAAGGCTTGAAGGAATTTTCCAATTGTGGCAAAAGAAATCCCAAACAAATGCAATGTTGAATCTACGTTAATACGTATAAGGTCACTGACTCATTATCAGCACTGTCATTCACTGACAATGAAACCATTTTTTCTAAAGTTTTTATAAAAAACCTTTTTTTTTTTTTTTTTTTTTTTTAATAGTTTTTTTTTTTAATTTTGGTTTTTTAAAGGTTAATTGAGTTATTTTTTTTAGGTATAGTTCCAATGAAATAAGTAGCTTCGTTGTTGTTGTATCAACATATAAAACAGATGACAGGAACCACGTCAGAGTGTACGCGCGGTGGCAGACAAAATACTTGAATTTAAATTCCCATCTACCCTATAATTCTTGACCTAAACACAGCTTGTGTATTTTTCCCGACATGATCCATTACAAAAAAGGAACACAATAATGGCAGCGTACATGTTTGGCAAGACCGGAAGTTATTTAGCGCTGCTGGATCATGATCTACACTGTCCGTTTTCCAATAATTGTTGTATGATCATGATCTGCACTGTCTGTTTTAGCTCACCTGGCTGTGCCAGGGTGTGCTTTTAGGATGGATGAATGTCCGTCGTCCGTCAACATTTTGCTTCAAACGACATATCCCCTAATACTATTGGTCCAATGTTAATGAAACTTCGCAGGATTGTTTTTTGCATGAAGCTCTACATAAATTGTTCAAAAAATTATATTCCATGCAGAACCCCGGTTGCTATCGTATCAAATAGGAAACACTTTAAAGAATCTACTTTTTTGAAACGACAATGTCTTAAGCTTAGACTTTTGGCATGTAGCATGGCCTAGTGAACCTCTACCAAAATTGCTCAAATCATGAACCCTTGGTTAAAGTTGTCTCCGCCCGGGGATGTCTTTTAATTTACATAGGTTTATTAGGATAAACTTTAAAAATCTTCTTCTCCAAATCCACGAGGTCTATAGCTAAGGCATTTACTATAGAGTATTGTCTAGTGGTCTTCTACCAAGTTTATTCAAATCATGCACCTGGGGTCAAAATTGATCCCGCCTAGGGGGTCACTTGTTTTACATAGACACATGAAGGAAAATCTTTAACAATCTTCTTCTTCGAAACCACAAGATTTATAGCTTATGTTTTAGTGTGTAATAGTGTCTAGTGGACATCTTCAAAGTTTGTTCAAATTATGCCCTTTATGTCAATATTGGCCCCGCCAAGGGGGTCACTTGTTTCACTTAGACGTATATAGGAAAACATTTAAAAATATTCTTTTCGGAAACCACAAGTATATATCCTAAATATTCAGTGTGTAATAGTGTTTTGTGGACTTCTTCAAAATGTGTTCGAATCATGCCCCCCAGGGTCAAAATGTACACTGCCCAGGAGGTCGCTTGGTAAAGAAAAAAAAAGATTTTTTTTTTCTAAAACTACAAGGCATAGAGCTTAGATAAATGGTATGTATCATTGTCTAGTTGTTTTCCACCTACTTTTTCAAATCATGCCTCTAGCGTCAAAATTGACCCATGTGCACGATGTAGGGCCTCTTGTTGTTTATTGCAGTCGAATCATGATCTTCACTTTTCGTTCTTATATTGTTTTCAGTGATCTGCACTGACCGTTTAAAAATGTTCAGTCTGATCGTGATCTGCACTGTCATTTTTTATCTAGCGCTGTTGGATCATGATGTACTCTGTCCGTTTTTCAATAATTGCTGTCTGATTATGATCTGCACTGTCTGTTTTTTTATTCATTGCTGTCTGAATTGCACTGTCTGAGGTTGTTTTGCAGTCTGATCATGATCTGCACGTTTTGTTCTTACATTTATGTCAGTGTGATCATGATTTGCCCTGATCGATTTAAATTTATTGCAGTCTGATTATAACTATAATACTAATACTAATAATGATATCTTTACTTAATGAAGGTTAATACATTAAGACATGCAAAACATTAACTTATTTTCAATATGGCCTTCAAAAAAGAAAAGAACAAAGAAACAATTCTGAAAGTAAAATGGCATCATGAAACAAAACATAAATAAACCCGACAAACACTCATCCTTTAACTAATGATGGATGCATTTATACAGTGAAAAAATTCCTAATCAGTCACACATGTTTCAATTAAACAGTTAAACATAATTATAGTAAAATGCTTTTAAACATCAGCATTCCGGCAGCAAAATTACAGTTATATCAGTTTAATTTGGATTTTCAAGTTGGAATAGGAATTTCTTATAGTTCCGTTTAAAAGATATGACTGTTGTACAGTTTCTTATTTCGGTGGGTATCTTTTTCCACACTGCATTGCTGCTGTAGCTAAATGTATCTTTTAAATAATTTGTACGTGGTTTCAATTGAATGAGTTCATTTCGTTCTGATGAACGGAGTCTGTTAGTACAATTACTTGAATATGTTATTAATTCTGACATATAAATCGGTAAGAGCTGCTTTTTACATTTAAAAATAAGCAAACCCATATGATATGCACATCTGTGTTCAAACGTAAGCCAGTTTAATTCACGAAACATATCCAAGGAACACGTTAAAACCGGCTTATTTAAGATAATCCTCGCAGCCCTTTTTTTAATCTTTAGAATTTTGTTAACATCTGATTTTGAACTTATCCCCTTGATGTGTACTGATCGGTTTTTCATAATAGACAGGCTGGTCATAATCTGCACTAACCATTTTTAGCTCGACTTTTCTATGAAAAGGGCAGCTATCCTACTCGCCCCGGCGTCGGCGTCGGTGTTGGCGTCGGTGTCGGCGTCGGCGTCGGCGTTGGCGTTGGCGTTGGCGTTGGCGTTGGCGTTGGCGTCGGCGTTGGCGTCACACCTTGGTTAAGTTTTTCGTACCACCCCACTTTATTTCAAAATTATTAGAGGTTTGGCCTTGAAACTTACCATACTTGTTTACCATCATAACCTCCATCTACAGACAAGAATACATGACTCTGTCAAGGTTTTTGACAGAATTATGGCCCTTTTTTACTTAGAAAGTGTATTGAGCTTGGTTAAGTTTTTCGTACCACTTCACTTTATTTCAAAACCATTAGAGGTATTGCTTTGAAACTAATTATACTTGTTTACCATCACGACCTTCATCAACACACAAGAGGACATAACTCTGTCAAGGTTTTTGACAGAATTATGCCCCTTTTTGACTTAGAAAATACATTGAATATGGGTAAAATCCACTTATTGCCTTAACCCTTTGAGATATTGCTTTGAAACTATAAATGCTATTTCACATCATTACCCCAATCTGTACGCAAGAGAAGGTAACTCTGTCAGGGATTTGTTTTAAAAATTAAGGCCTTTTATCGACTTAGAATCTTGGTTAAGTTTTTCGTACCAGTCCACTTTTTGACTGAACTGTTTGAGATATTAATTTGAAAGTTGGAATACTTGTTTACCATCATGATTCCCAAACATGGGCAGGAGAAGGTAATTCTGTCAATGATTTTATTTGAATTATGGCCCTTTTTGACTTAGAAACTCAGTTAAAATTTTCATTCTTGTCCACTTGTTAACTTAACCATTTGAGATATTACTTTGAAAGTTGGAGCACTTATGTACCATCGTAAGACCTATCTGTAAGCAAAAGAAGATAACTCTGTGAAAAATTTTCTTGATTTGTACTTAGAAATTCCTGGTTAAAGTCTTGTGTGCCCTTAACTGTCAAAGTTTTGTTTTATTGGCAAGCACTAAAAAAGTCGAGCACGCTGTCCTACTGACAGCTCTTGTTTATCTATTTCTTTCTGATCATGATTATCTCTTTTTGATGATGCTATCTGATCATAATCTGCACCCTTCGCTAATCTTTTTGTTGTTGTCTTATCTTGATATGCACAGTCCGTTTTCATTTAACTGTCTGATCAGGATTGACACTGTCTGTTTCTGATTGATTGCAGTCTTATCAAGGTCTGATTTTTAATTTTTTTTTTGTATGATCATGATATGCACTGTCCGTTTTAAATATATCCTCATCATTGGAAAAGGGACATTCGATTTTTTTCTAATTATTCGATTATATCTTAACCACATGCAGTTGACATTTTTGTCATCCTTTTAAATACGCTGAGATGATAATAGTCAGTATTTATGTTACAGTCACTAATGTAAATACATCGAGTTACTCCCCAAACTAAACTAAATTAAATTACAACTGTGTTACAAAGTCAACGTTTGGCTTCTAAACTTTTACACATCAGTTCAGCTTTTACTCTTAAGAAAAGGAAACAAAAGTTTCCTGTGATACCTAAAATACTTATGCAATTGTCTCCTCGAAATATGATAAAGAAATGGGATGTATGGTCAGTTTAATGCGCTCACTTAGTTAAATATATCTTTGGTTATGGATAAAAAATCTATTATTAGTAAGTACAGCCCTAAAAATACTTTTGTATCAAAACCAAAAATGATGGACACGTTTATATCAGTTAGTTATAATATTTCTTTAGTGTTTAAAACTAATATTCGATGATATTTATAGGTAAGTGAATTTGTGACATTATAAATAATACTGTTTAAAAATTATATATATATTCTGTTTTTTTTTTTTTTTCTTACTGAAACATTGTCATTTGTTTATATAATACTATATGAATGACCAATTTGGCATGCATTATTCAATATTTGATATTTTTATGTTAGTTGGAAAGCATTTGGCTATGCTGTACGTTTATCAGTAGTGCAGAAAAGGCGCACATACTTCTAACAGCTACATACGATAGCGATATTTGAATCTTTCAGCTGCAAAGTTTTCATGACCCAGTGTAATCGATCATTTTGCAGAGACGTTTTGCATTATATGCAGTTCATAACAAGGAACCCTTGTTACTAGTATTCGTTTAAATGAAAGTTTTATTTCTGTAAAGCATTTAGATGATAATTAAGTAGTGCTATGATTTCAGTTGTTTCCATGGACATGTAATATCAATATAATGATATCGGTTAAGAAAAAGTAGATGTTTTTCGTTTATAGGAAACCGACGTGCGTTATTTATATATAATTATATTAAACCGATCGAACAATATTTATGATATGGTTTTCCGTTTGTTTTGGGAGAAAGTCATCCGTCACACATGCGTACTTTATCAGTATTTATTTTACCGTGAACAGGCACGAAATAAAGTGGTGCTTACATGTAACCACATGGAAAATAAATGTCACAATAAGATTCGTATTTATTAATAATATTGCTGTAAAACGTACGAAAACGGCCGAGTTCTCCGACTAATTGTTTGTTTGTTTCATCGGGAATCGTGTCATTCATGAATACATAAGTAATCGTGTGTGCATCGTGCATTCCGTTTGTGTGTATCGTT
>JAFMSR010003665.1:0-12770 GCA_022818135.1 Saxidomus purpurata | reverse complement strand
ATATTTAAAATTTAATTCTGTTTACAGTAATATGAATTGTTGCTGATTATTGTTATTAACTTTTGGTTCATTAGTATTATAATATATATTTTAAGTACTGATTGTGTGTAATAAAATGTTCACATTATGTGGCAACCTTACAGCTAATACTTTGGTATCTATTATGTTATATTTTGTAGGTATTGTCAACAGAGTGACTGTTACAAAACAGAAGAAACCTGCTTCTTTACAAATATTATGTTTGATTGTTTGTTTGTTTGTTTGTTGTTTTCTTTTGATATGTTTGATAATGTTAATAGATGTGTTATTTATATGTTATGAGGGTGTGTGTGTGTGTGTGTGTGTGTGTGTGTGTGTGTGTGTGTGTGTGTGTGTGTGTGTGTGTGTGTGTGTGTGTGTGTGTGAGAGAGAGAGAGAGTTGCTAGATTTATTTTGAAGGCCATATGAAAAAAAGATTTGTTAAGATTTGCTTTGTAACTCTTTACATGTCTTATGTGTTACCTTCACTAAATAAAAATGTTATAATTATTTTTTATATCCCCGAAACGAAGTTTAGAGGGGTATATAGGAGTCACCCGGTGGTTGGTCGGTTGGGCGGGCGGTCCGTTGCATTTTCCTTGTCCTGAGCATCAGTTGAAAACTAATAGTCTTCTTGCAATGGTCCAGCACAATGAGAGGAAGTGCAGTGTACAAAAACCATAACTCTATCTTGAGTAATAACAGAGTCATTCCCTTTGTTACTTTTCCTTGTCCGGAGCGTAACTTGAAAACTACTTGTTGGAATTCAATACAATTTCATACAATGCTCAAGTACATTAAGAGGAAGTGCAGTGCACTAGAACCATAACTCTTTCTTGGCTCATTACAGAGTTATCGCCCTTCTTCACTTTTCCTTGTCCGGAGCATAACTTGAAAACTACTGATTGGAATTCAATACAACTTCTTGCAATGGCCAAGCACATTGAGAGGAAGTGCAGTGTAGAGGAACCATAACTCTTCTTGACTCATTACAGAGTTATTGCCTTTTTTACTTTTCCATGTCCTGAGCATAACTTGAAAACTACTGGTTGGAATTCAATACAACTTCATACAATGGTCAATCACAATGAGAGGAAGTGCAGTGTACAAGAACCATAACTGCCCATTGCCAATAACAATATCTCTATTTTAGTGTTTTTTACATGGTATTCTGTTACTACGAACTTCAGTCTTTCGGGGGTATTAATCGCATTTAGTGACATGTCTATTTATTATGATTATTATTATCATTTTTTATTATTATTATTATTTAAGTATTGTTGTGGGGGATGCTCGTATAAGATGGTGTTCATTTAACTTTAATGACGACAACTTACATCTGATTTACTTTGTGTATTCCATTGATTGTATTTACACATGTTTAAGACAGATTTGCTACCCGAATGCACTAGTGCTTCACCTAATATTTGTCATACTCAGCATGTCCATCTCTCTCTGTCACTGTCTCATTAGTAGACATTTCTAAAATTCGTCACTAAAAGGACTCGTTAAGCTAAGATCACGACATGAATATCATGTGTAGTATTATTTTATCAATATCTTGTCCAAAGAATCTGTCGTAGTTAAGCAACTTGTTTAATACTATTTCTATTACGTAATGCTATAAAGATTGACTTTCAGGACAATAAGGAAGTCTGAATTCTTTACAATTAGCGCATAAACCTCCATTTGGACATAAACTTTCGCAGACATATATAATACATGTGTAAAGTTTGGAACCTTTTCTTTAAGTTTAACAGTTTACTTGCTTATTGTTCAATTTACTGTCGAAGTTTAGTATCATTTCCAGTCCAAGTCACGTTACCACCGTCAATGAATTGAATGTTTCAATATGTAGTAGAGGACTTCAAGGTAATGTTACTTGCTACATGCTACGTATATAATGCATATGTAAAGTTTGGAACCTTTTGTTCAAGTTTAACAGTTTACTTTTTCCTAATTGCTTGTTACAGTTGTTAGCTCGCCTGAGCACGAATTGCTTGGGTGAGATATTGTGATAGCCTTGTGTCCGTCGCCTGTCTGTCGTCTGTCCACACTTAAGCTTGTGTATGCAATAGAGGCTGCATTTTTCACTGGATATTGATGAAACTTGGTCAGAATGACTACCTTGATAGAAGCTAGATCGAATTTGAAGGGTCATCTGAGGTCAAAAACTAGGTCATGGTGTCAAATCATAGATCAACATTTGTGTATGCTATACAGGTTGCATTTTTCATTGGATTTTCATTAAACTTGGTCAGTATGATTGCCTTGATAAAATCTTGGTCAACATTGAACATGGAGTATCTAGGATTAAATACTAGTTCACAGGGTCAAATCATAGAAAAACCTTGTGTATGCTATAGAGGATTTTTCATTTGATCTTCATGAAAGTTTACCAGAATGACTACCTTGATAAGATCTAGCTGCGCGGTCAACTCACTGGGTTGTTAACAAGGGAGGATCTTCAAAGAGGAGGCACCCTGTCTCATATATCTAATTGCAAGCAGATTATGAACCTGCCTGGAACCGTAAGTAGCAATAAATTATTCAAAGGAAAAAAAGCAAACATTAAATACGGTGAATGTCATATAAGTTATGGTTCCACGAGAGACAGAGACTTCATAATGAAATAAAATCTCCAAGCCGAATGACTTGACTTTATATCCATGTATAGGAGTGTCAGTTTTAAGTTATAATACTTCCGAAGATTCTGTTATGTTTCGGAGGTTATTTAGTTTGGCACCAGTTATATGGTATGTCCCTTTAAGACATCAATTGGTTTTAATGACAATTCAGTTCGCAATGTTTTAGTGGAAATCACTGATCGGTGCTTATTGTAGATCGGTGATCAAGCTTGGTTCCGGAATATCTGCAGAAAGGTCACCTGAAAGTTATTGTGTAAGCGCGGTACATGTACATGTTTATAAAACATCTGCACTCATATGGAGATACAACATCTAATCAGGCTATTTTATGGAAACAACCCTATGAAAAAGCACAACAAGGAAGTGCAGAACTCATTAACTATGGGAGTTCAAACTTAAAATCATCCACTAGATATCAGACCATGATTAGGGCAGGAAAAAGTAAGTTTTCAGTTGTGTCAATATCTAAGGTTGGTCAAGCACTTCGGAGTCTTAACCAAGCTGAAAAGAGTAGGCTGTCGTATCTGTTCAAAAATGTCCATGCTGTACCAAAACAAGACATACCACTCGGTGGGTGTGTAAAATAGATGTCTTAACAAATCGACTTACGCAGGACATACTTGAATGATATAGTTGCAGTGAAGTTTGTGAAATATATTGCAGATTAAGAAAGAAGGAAGACTGTGGAGTTAGCTAGAGGGCAAATTTATTTTTCTTTATGATGGACTGTTCCAACAGATATTGCTCGAGATGAACAAGAGTCAATTAACATCAGGGTTTCATATAACACCATCTGGAAATTTAACTAGTTCAGATGCCTAGCTAGAATCTAGTCATCCATATGGGAACATGTTTATTTATTGGTCCTATTTCAATTGTCTTTACTGAAATAAAATGAAACACTGTTTATCAATTTTTGTATAACATCAATTAGCCGAATAATAAATATAATTGAAAAGAAATCTCTATGTGTATCAAGCCCATACGCTGCATATAAATGGCTTCAAAGTTTATTGGTCAAGTCATGGCCCTTTAAGGGCAAGAGACATTAACAAAAACAAATGTTATAACAAATACAACTAAAGTATTAAGCAAATATTTCACATATGAGTGGAGAAAGCATTCACTGTCTTGGTGACGTATGCTTAGACTGATGACGTAATAAAATAGAATCAGGCCAGTTCAACGGAAAATATTTATTATGTGACTGTAGTTAATAAACTTTTTCATACAATACTTTGCTTTCGGGTCGAAAACACCGTAAGCCAGGAGTTTTTTCCTTAAAATATTGATAAAAAAGAGCTGTCCCTCACAAGTGACGAATGTCCCCGAAAGAGGTGTCTCACAGTCTGTGTCCTCTCCATGTGCTCAATAAATGTGCTATGTAATTTTAAAATCCTTCCATGCATGACAGAGTTACCATGCATACAGTATTCCATTACTTTTAAACACTAAGTGTGACCTTGATCCTTGAGGTAGGGACATGGTTCTTACAGACAACACATTGTCTTGATGTGCTGAAAATTTTTGCCAAGTTAATTTTAATCAATTATTGCATGACGAAGTTACAACCCAGACACAAATGTATGCATATATACAGGATTCCATTTCATATAAACTCTAAGTGTGACCTTGACCTTTGAGACAGGGACATGGGTCTTGCACGCGACACATTGGCTTGATGTGCTGAACATTTGTGCAAAGTTAATTTGAAATCAATCAGTGCATAACAAAGTTATAGTCCGGACACAAATGTATGCATATATACAGGATTCCATTACCTAAAAACTCTAAGTGTGACCTTGACTTTTAAGGTACCCCGTGGGTCTTGCACGCGACACGTCGTCTTGATGTGCTGGACATTTGTGCCAAGCTATTTTAAAATCCTTCAATGCATGATAAAGTTACAGTCTGGATACGAATGTGTAATTGGGGACACACAGACGGTGCGATCTTAATATGCCACATTTTGATGGCATAAAAACTAACATCGGCTGATAACGATAGCATTACGGACTCATACGAAGGTAAAATGCTTGGGGGCTCCTATAGGTATCGTCTTTTTCTCATATATTTAACAGCAATATTTCGACAATTCGGGTAGTTTTTTGTCTTTTTTTATTTTATAGATCCTTGACATAGTGTACGGCCTCGTATATCCTTTCGAATTGATATAACCCTACCCTACCCTGTATCAGCTAAATGCTATATTAAAAGTGATGTAATCGAAGTCAGTGTCTGGAGATTAGCAAAGAGTATCATACTATTATATGAACTTGCTACCGCAGCGTCTCTGTGTTATTGCTTGTATATTTAACAGGGCACTTATCATCCAGTTTAATCAAATTGCAAATCGGATTTGAACACTCATCTGTGGGTTAATACTTCAAGTCAGTGATTTCTAGCGTGGTATGGAAATGGTCTATCTCTCTCATTTAAAGCTGCTCGCTTTCAGATTTTGGTAAAAAATACAGTTTTTGAAAGTTCTTGAATACATACATTGTAGTCATAAATTTGTTTATTCGTATAATATAGACCTATAATTTATACGTTATCTCAAAATACCAACATAAACATATCGTGTAGCGGAACACGAATGCTACTATTGATGTAATAAGTAATGTAAAAAAGGAAAGTAGACAACGAACCGTTTATCTCCTACAACTTAACACTGTAGGATAAACAGGTATGTGTGTCAAAAATTTTAAATACATGTAATTCGAAATATGATTTATAATCATGTGACCTTTCAAAAAAGAAAGGATAAAATTATAATACATTTTTAACTCACGTGGGCGCGAAGTGCTCAGAGGTAAGCTGTTGTGATCGCCTGGTGTCCGTTCATTGAACACATATTAATCTACAGTATGTTTCGAGTATATAATCTGCTAGATGTAGGGAGTGCCTCTTTAATAGCCTAATTAATTTGGCGTTTTAGTATGACCCCTTTCACAGATCTGATATTTTATAACTATCACACATCTACAACTGTAAAATGTCAACCTGTAAAATCGGTTTGCCTTTGAAGTGGAAATAGTGAGCCTCTTTAAATGCGCAGCAGTACGCCCATACAAGCTGAAAAATAAATACCGACAGTTTGTGTCTGGTTATGCTCGCAATGATACATGTAGTTCTTTTTATCGTATTTTGCTGCTACAACGTCGTTCTCGACATTTGTCCCTGACATACAAAGATAAATCAGTTTAAATGTATGTCAAGTAAGATTTCATAACCCTCCTTACTAAATTCAATACGCCCTTCGGAATTTCAGGAAATTTTGATTAAGAGATTGTAGAGTTATTCAGTATGTTTTTTTCTCGTTTCCATTTCAGGGGCAATTGTTATTAAATGCAGGAGTACATGAATTATTATGTATATAATTATATATAGCTTATTATGTTTTTTCATTATGCAAAATAAACCGCACAACATTAAATTTAAGATTTTCGAAACTTTAGCAAACTGAAAATGGAATCAAAGTTTCGTTTTGCAGTGTGTATGTTCTTCGTTTGCTGTATTTTGACGTAGCTCGAGGATTCATTCTTCATTATCGCTGGAAAGGTTCGTATATTACCTTTAATGACGACAACTTACATCTGATTTACTTTGTGTATTCCATCGATTGTAATGAAAAAGATTTGTTACCCGAATGCACTAGTGCTTCACTTAACATTTGTCATGCTCAGCATGTCCATCCTTTTCTTTCTTTGCTTCATTAGAAGACAATTCTAAATCTCGTCACTAAAAGAGCTCATTAAACTAAGATCACGACATGAATAACATTTGTAGTTTTCTCACCGTTTATCAGGTTGTTTTCCGATAGATGAATCTACCGATTTTTGTTTGCAAGATTATATAGATACCACAATAATAGCAACACTCTAGTCAATTGCTATTCTCAACTCGTAAAATCATTTTATAATAACATGTTTTTGATAACAATAAAATTATTATGGCTAAATGAATGAATGTAAAGTGTAAAATTGGTACCAATTATTACAATTGTAAACCGTAGAGTTGGGTAAGGGGCACCTGTCAATCAGCATTTTAAAGTTAATTATCCCATTTACAAGCATGACAAAAAAAATCTATGATTTCAGGTATCTGTTAGTTAACTGTTTTTTAACATTTTTTAAATTTAAGATTACTCGTTTCGTGATGAGCGATTTTATTAGTGCATGTGAATTGTATTATATTTACTGAAAACGACAAAACGCTAGCCTATCAACCAATGGTTGACGAATATAGTGATAAGGAATAGTCAAGCGTTGATAATCCAGAAAAGATTATCTAAATTTAACAGAAATTCGCTGCTGTGAAGCAGTATTAAATAACTTCTATATGACAAATAATTTTATAGTTTATTTTTGTTTCACCTGAAACTCTATGGGAAGGCCTAAGCTTGTCTCTATTTATGTACTGGTACAAGACTTGAGAGAGATACCAACACAGTGTGCAAGTGTATATGTACATATGTATATCTCAATTTTTGTAATAATTTAAAGAAATATTCGTTAATGAGCAAAAAATGTATGTTTACGAGCATCAATGATGACACCAGCGACGTGGTGTGTTCATGACTAAAAAATAAAATATTATAACTGTTTATTCAGTTTATGATAATTTATATATCTACATGTTCGCATTTTATATACCCTAATGTTTGTGTACACTGTAGTAAATTACTAATGTCTTTGCACCTCACAGCCGAATAACCTCATTTATACCTTTAAACATTTCCATGGTAACATTGATTAACACATTGATATATATATTTGAACGTATATAAACTACAATACTTCATGTATATGGTGTACAATTGTAACGCTTAAAAGTTCATTAATTTTACTGACACAGTTTATTTGGGTCTCTCTTGCTTAAGTAGGCAGATATATAAAAAATTGAGCTAGAATCATATAATTGATAAAAAATTCAATTTAAATTGTACGAATAATAGTACATGTAAAATGTTTACTATAAGTCGAAGAAACTGCTGTCTATAAAATGTCATAACATTATCTCTTTACCGACCTAATTCACCTTGAACAGTTGTTATTCAAGGAAGTATTAAGAGATGATATCCTATGACCATACTGTAATGGCATCATACTTGTTAGAATCCACTAAAAATGGCGAGATTCTTGATTTACTTCCTTGTGAAATGACAGTATTTTCCAACTTTGGGAATAATTACCGAAGAAAGGTTCCTATTGATCAAGCTGATAAATCATTTCCAAGGACGTGAATTGTTTAAAGTGTCTGACAGTCTCGATCGATTTGATAGACTTGTTTAATACGAACTTCATAACACTTTACGTACATAGTTTTTAACAAAATTCATAGAACTGAGTTAGCAAGTGAGTGAAATGTTATTTGCATATTTTTGTCAGAGTAGTTGTAGATTGATTGTTTCTATAATGTCAGACTTATTGCTCGTATGCATAGTTTTGATGTAAATTTTAGGACAAACAGAAGGGAGTATTACAGTTGGTGGATATTCGCTCTGCAACCACCGAAAAAAGATACGACCTGACTAGTATCATCCAAATTGTTTTAGTAAACCATATATTGTATACCCATTTTTCACTAATTAATCTTAAAATTAAGCTGTGATGCAACGAAAACGTCAAAAACTTTACAGCCTTTCAGCATCGATTTGGAATATGTTTTTAATTATAGCGTGCGTAGAAATATTTATGCATGATTTAATGAACTGTGTAAAACCATGTACATGTTAGTATCGATGAAAGTTCAATCACAGGCACTGGTTAAGTTCTATATGCTTATAAAAGATTAAACAGAACTAAAGCAGTACCTGTGAGTTCAACCAGACGCACTCGTACTAATTGATGCAGAAAATATTGATCTTGTGGTACATTGTATTCCGCTCCTGAACGGCGCATGACCTGAAGAAAAATAAGTTGGAGAATTTGAGTTATTGCTTTACGTACTAAATATTGATACAAATATATTCAATTCTACGTTATTTTTATATTGATTTTAATATAGACCCTTTGCAAACGATGGCCAACACGGTCTACTTGATAAAACATTCTGTAAAAAATAAATTACCTTGCATCTAAAGTGTTCATGTTACTTGTATGGCCATGCATGATCCGTCGATCATCGAAAGCAGCGTTGCCATGTCATTTACGTTTATGCGATATTGACTTTTATGTATTATAAACATTTATATTAAAGGAAACACTGAACTTTCTTCTATGTAACGAGAAGCAGGAAAATCTTTTTCTCTGCTTTAGTGATTCAAGTTAAGAACAAGACCTCAACTGACTTCAAATTATAAGTGTCTGTAAAATAATTTACAACAGATTATTTTACAGACACTCTTAATTTGAAATCCATTTAGGTTTAGTCATTAGCTGCAGTTGTATCATCAAATACATGTAAACATTCACTTTGTAACCTTGGAAATATTTTGCTAGAAATAAAAGAAAGGCTATTTTATGGTTCTTTAAAAGGGCAAGCGTTATACTTGTTGCATATCGTATGACGAATCATTCCCTGTGTTGGTACAAAAAGCTCCAAGCACATTTACGTCTTTATATCAGGGTTAGCCGGGATTTTCCAGACGCGGAAATTCCCACAGGGATTTCCCGGGATTTCTATATATTATCCTGTAAAGCTGCTCGCTCATAGTTGCCGTGAAATAATATTGTTTTCAAAAATAACATACCTTTACATAAAATATAAGACTAACGGCTAGAATCAGCAATAGAAGTAAAAATCTAGGTAGGAATTTGCAAAAAAATCGATTGAAAATACCAGAATTACGGCACCGCTATACTATAATTATGTTTATATTAAAATTTCTAAAGTGTTTGCAACGCTAAATATTATTTTTGAACGTATTATTTCAAATCTATAGATATACTTTACAGGAATTGATACTAGATCCTTTTTATTGACTATAATGTTCTAAAATACGTTATTTTCATACAGTTTGAAGGACTTTATTTTTTTCACCAAAATCTTGAGAGCAGCTTTAAAATAGTTATACAGTAGTATGGTGAATATGTAGGTTGTGTAGACTTGTAATACATGGCAGTAAAAGTCACGTCAAGTTAAAGTCGGCAAAAAATTAACTAATTCTGGACGAAAGCGGATTACCGTAGATCTTGTAATTTCGTCACAGCGAAAACAAACATTGCTTAACCATTAAACGAATTTTGACAATTTAAGTTTATCAATTATGACAAAACGGCAAAAACCCTAGTTGACCTTTGTTTTGCAGGTGAAAATGTGACTTCCATTTACAGATTCTTCAAAATGTTGGCTGTATAATTTTAAGTCAATCAGTGTAATTGCAGCACGTTTAATTACCTTATTTTATATATAAATTTTGTATTTTTCTAATCGCTCTGAAACATTCTGTCACATTTAAGACTATTTTCCCTGATTTATTGATAGCACATATGTGCATAGTTTTCATTAATGCAATTCTTCTCAAATATTTTGTTCTCCATCCAATGCTTAAAATATGTTGTATTCTTTTTGTTGCGTTTCCTTTTCCAGACAAAAAACCAGAGGTTTTACACAAAGGCATACTGATTATAATCAATTAACATTTACGTCACAAAACTACATGATAAACTATTTCCGTTTCAGAAATTTATCAGGTAACGTCTGGAATTCTTACATTTCCTGCATATTCACAGCAGTTATTTAATTAAGTTCTATATGAATGAAAATCGCTATTTGATAAACAGTATATGCAATGTATTCACGGGACAAGATGCGTAATTCTACCTACAGTTTAATCAAAATAATGGAAGTTACACAACCGGAACCTACCTTGATTTTATCACAAATTAATCGTTATATTATAAACAGGCCTGGTAGAATTTCATACAAGTAGCACGCCTGTTGAATATTAACGTAATTTTACAAACTATATGACAGTTTATTCAAAATATATAAAGGGAAATGAGTCACAACATGTGGCGACCAAATGTGATGAATCAACCTCACACAAGGAATCCCTTCATCGGGTCAAACACAAAGTCATTCCAGTGATACTAGTATGTATTGAGATGTGACAACATGATTTGTATAAGTTTTATATTCATTGAATTCAATGGATCTAGGAATCCTAGCCGCAATAAATTGACAAATAAAGATAACCGGAACAACTTTTGGATAGGTAAGTAAATTACTTTTTTGTTAGTGTTTTCTTGACTTTTAACAATCAAAGCGCTGTGAGCGCTGAAGGCTTGGGGGCTATAGATTAACTCCCCTAAAAACAACTTTTGACCTTCGTGATTTGCGCTGAACCTTACCTAAAGCGTGGATCAAAATGTAATATACGACACCGAATGAATGATTAAAACATATATGGGTGGCAGGAACGTTTGTTTTATTATAAAACGTACGTTAACTTAAAAGTAATCACATGGTCAACATTATAAATTGTTTAAGAGACCAATAAAATAATTCGATCTGCACCTTGTACAACTTCAAGAAATTTGATCTGATGTGGATCGAAAATTATTGTGTACCAAGGACAAGACCTTGAAACAGAAGTAAACAAAGCAATACCAGCAATGAAATATAATGAAGTTCTGTACAATGTGTATAACAGGGAAAACCAAAAATGATTCTTGGGTACCTTGTAATCGGTGAAACCGTTCACTGGGCCTACTCGACTCCAACTAGACACGCAGCGTCAGCCTCGATAAATGGCGGGTGATTTTGCTCACTTGAGTCCGCTCTCGGGAATGTACGTAAATTATATATCATTTTTTAAGACATTTATTTTTAGGTAAATATATAATGTAATCGTTCGTTAATAAGAAAGTTGTCAATGAAATAAAATCAGAAATTTGAAAATTAAACTTTAAAATCTTATATCGAGCTCCGTACGCTCCGTTAATATCTGTACTTTTCCGTGATATGCATATGATTATCTTCCGTAATCAGCTATTTCTAAAACAGAGTCCATGTATAATGTGTAAAATTGTGTCATGGAGCCCATAAGCTATGGATCTTTCTGCAATCGTTTGAAGTGGTATGTACTGTTTGTATTCACAATATGTTCTTTTTGTATGCGACATTCAAACAGAAGATTGATCTTGTCTGGCTTGCACTACTTTCCTATAGCGCATGCTTACAGTTGTAATCGGCACATAGCACAGTTAAATTGTCTGCAGTGTTTGAAACGAAGTATGCTAACTTAGGCCTAAGGGAATTTCAGTCCCCAGGCCAAAAATGAAAGTTTTCCTGCTCAGGTCGGTGTTTGATAAGTAACCATCAGGACGGAGCAAGTTCTGACCACACTTCTAGGTTTAAGCACTTTGCCTCGTGTTGAGATAAAACTCGTTAACATATACTGCATTATTTTATTTATTTTTTATTAAGATCAATGTCTTTGTTAACAAAGGTCATAAAGAGTGAGACACCGGAAACTGTTTCTGGGTTTAACTCTGAGTACATGTTGGAAATTATCATGCCTGCGGATAGTGAATTTCCCGGATTTTGTTTAGGCAAAAACGGCAAAGACGCAAAATATCGACACCAAAAAAAGAAATAAGTATGCAGCTTTTACCCATTTTGAGATGGGGAAATTAAGTCAATATCTATATGGTTTATAATATTGATAATTAGTTTCAAAATCAGATAATCTTAGATAACGAAACAATTTATTTTATGAGGCAACATAACATAAGCAATAGTTGTGTGAATTAATGCATGATACACATGGACAGTCGTGAAAATATGATTTTGAAAAATAAGTCATCTTCCTATTGCCAATATACGTTTTCTTCGCCTTTGTTGAAACACAACTGCTGCAATGACTGACAAGGCAAAACATTTTGTTTAAACTTTTTTCTGCGCAGCCGTATTTAGCGCGTTTTTGCCCGGAAGTTCGAAACCTTTCAACCACCAATGAAATGACGAGTAGGGTGTTTAACATTTTTTTAATGAGAAATTTACGCTGTAAGGCACATTCTGATTGAACAATACAGGGTGCATATAATTACTGAAATAAACGAAAAGACCTAATACAGGGTGCATAGAATTACCGGAAACAATCGAGAAGACCGCATAAAACTAAAACATACTGGAAATGGACCGAAAAACAGTTTA